>PVJS01028043.1:0-25787 GCA_004027185.1 Glis glis
CCCAGTACTTGGGAGGCAGAGACCGGAGGATCCAGGTTCGCGGCCAGCCTCAGCTACTTAGTAGGCCCTCCGCAACTTCTTGAGACCCGGTTTCAAAATAAAGGATAAAAAATAGGGCCAGGGGTGTAGTTCGGAGGTAGAATGCCCCTGGGTTCAATCCCTGGTACTGCAAAAAAATAAATAAATAAAAATAAAAAGTAGAAAAGACTCCACTGTGTGTGTGTGTGTGTGTGTGTGTGTGTGTATATATATATATATATATATATACACACACACACACGCACAATATACACACATATGTATGTATATAGATATAGAGAGGCATCTAGTTTTTCTATGAGAAATCAGAAATCTCAACCATGGAAACAAGACCCATAAATAAGTGGCATAAACCTAATAGTTTAATATTCAATATCTTTATAATTGCTTTTTCTAACTGATTTCTTACGGATCAGTTTCAATCAAAATTCTATAACAAGACCTTCCAACAAAAGGAAGAGGTAAATTGGCATTTGGAGGAGAAATAAGTGAGAATGATAGCAGAGCATTTATTAAAACCCTGAAATTCTAATCTATCTGTGATCAAAGTTAAAATTTCTTATATGAAATACTTTGGGTAGTATCAAATTAGTTGCTCATAATTTTAAGACAGTTATAGAGGCTAGTATATGAGTTTGATTCTTAATTCGTTCATTAATTCGACACATATCTAAAGCCCCTAATGGACAGAATCGTATGACCACCACCTCACCGCAGGATTGGTCCCGACGGGAAGGGCCTTTCTCTCAGGAGCCTGCTCTTGGAGGCAGAGAGGAGACCATGCTCTGGCTTTAGCAGCCTGCAGACACATGGGAAATCTGAATTAGTCCTCTGTGGGCAGCCCAGGATGGCTTTTAATGATGTGGAAAATGTGGGGAGATTGCAAGGTTTGCTAAAGACGAATTCTCAGGGGATTACTAATGAAAGAAAATTCTACTTTTAACAAAGACTCAAAAGATTTCAAAATCAAAAGCCTGTTAGGTCCCTCTGATAGCTGACTTTTAAAGACCACTAAGGAAGCAAACCAACCTTGTGGGATGCTTGTAGAATTACTATGATCTAACTTTATTCCTGTGTTCAGACTGAACACAGGAATATGTGGTTCAGGCCCTAATTTAACTTTTACAGAGTGAGAATTTACTTTACCCCAATAGCTTTGTTTTCTCCTTCCTTTGATAGACTGTTGACTGATAACTAAAAGAACATTTTCTGGTCTGAAGAAAAAAAATTATACTTCCGTCTAAGTGAGGTGGAGATTGTAGTTGTCCTGCCTATTTTATGTGTGCATAACACTCTGCTAAGCCAGGTGTGGTGGCCCATACTTGTAATCCCAGTACTTGGGCAGCTAAGACAAGAGGGTTACAGGTTCACAGTCAGCTTCAGCATCTTAGGTCCTCTGCATTTTAGTGAGATAGGTTTCAAAGTAAAAAATAAAATAGGGCTAGGGGTGTACTCAGAAGTAGAATGCTGAGATGGACGTTTGAAGTCATATTACATATCATAAGTTTGGGACATCTGTCACCCACTCTTCTGTGTGTTGGAACAAACCCTCAGTTATTTTGGAGGAAACTTAAAAACTTGTTTAGAGTCAAGCATGGTAGCGCATGCCTGTAATCCCAGTACTTGGGAAGCTGAGACAGGAGGATTGCAAGTTTGAGGATAGCCTCAGCAGTGTAGCGAGAATTTCAACAACATAGTGAGACCCTGTTTCAAAACAAAAATAAAAAGTGCACATTTGTAATCCCAATACTTGGGAGGCTGAGACAGGAGGATAGGTCAGTTTTTGCTTCAAATAAAAATGGTGTTCCATGAGAAAAGCAGCTAATTCAGACTCACCACACAAGTGCTTTTGTTGAGACAGCCATCACACTTTTATATGTAACAGAAATGCCCTAATACATTTAACTGCACTCAGTTAAACAGTATATAAAAAGGAGAGCTTCAGCAAGTAGTGAGACTCTCATCAACCTAGTGAGACCCTGTTTCAAAATAAAAATTTAAAAAAAATAGGGCTGGGTGTAGCTCAGAGGTAGAATGCCCCAGGGTTCAATCCCCAGTATCATAATAAATAAATTAAAAACTTGTCTAGAGTCATTCCTTTAGCCCAGTAAAGGTGCTGTGACTTCTATTCAAACTCTTGTATTTGGTAGGCCCCTCTTATTTCTTAACTCAGTTCTAACTCTCAGATCATGTGATTCTTTACATGACTGAAAACAAATAATAACAGCAACTTTAAGTAGTAAAACCTCATATGTACTGCCCCTCAGAATCTGAGCTAAGTAAAACAATATGTATATACATGAGGAATTTCCTAAAAGACATGCAAAAACCTTCATTCTTTGGACATTGCAACATTCATTTCTGAAATAAGCCAGGTCACCAGAGAGCTATATACCTGAACCATATCACATTGCTGGTCACAGTCACTCTAACAGAACTGCTTTAAGGATAATAATTATAGTTTATTGAGCACCTTACTATATAATATTTACATATATCATAATGCTCTAAGGGAAAATATTATTCTCATATTAGAAAAGAAATTAATCAGACCTTGAGATGTTATTTCCCCCCAAAGAATGGAGCCATACCACGGAGGAGGACATTATACAAAACAGCCCAATGAATGCTACTGGCTTTCACTGTACAAATGTTGAGGACATACTATACTAAATCCACTTTAAAAGAAACTGTAGCAAATATTTCACCCTGGATTCATTACAGGAACAGCTTTGTTCCTCTTGAACACATCTAAACATAGAAAAGATATAGTAAAAATACTGAACAATAGGAATTTTTCCATTCCATCAGAATCTTTTTGGACTACCATCAAGATATGGTCCATCATTGTCTGAAACATCATTATGTAATGCACGACAGTACTATGTATTTCAAAATAACTAAAAGTAAAGTTCAAATATCTCACCATAAAAATGATAGGTAAGCAAGGTGATAGATATGTTAATTAGCTTCACTTAATCATGCCACATTGGATACATATATCAAAACATCACATTATACCCCCAAACCTATACAATCATGATTTTTTAAAAATAATATTTTACATTTTTAATAGAAATTTTTCCTGTGTATAATTTTGTAACACTGTGCATTAATCATTGCAAAATATTGGTTTACTCAGTTATACAGATCTTCCAAATATTGAGGCATTTCATCACACAATATTAAAAAAACACTAAATGATTTCATCAGAAAAGCATTTAAGTATTGGGAAGCTGGAAAGCTCACACTGGCAAACTAAAATTTTAAAAATTCTTATTTTTCTTCAGCAAACACCAATTTGGTCATTTACAACAAATTTTGTCAGTAGTTTTCCTTGAAGTGATAGGGTCACTTTGTTCATTTTCAGGAAAAATGCCCGTAACAGCCAAGTCTGAAACACTATGATTTTATAGGTGAGTTTTTACTTCAAATAAAAATGGTGTTCCATGAGAAAAGCAGCTAATTCAGACTCACCACACAAGTGCTTTTGTTGAGACAGCCATCACACTTTTATATGTAACAGAAATGCCCTAATACATTTAACTTCACTCAGTTAAACAGTATATAAAAAAAGCATTTACTCTGATTCTGGAACAAACTGTAATAGATTTATATTTCCCTTTCCTATCTGCCCTGGAAATGATCTATTGGATAACAAAAAAAGGACTCTGAAATGTGGAAGCAAGAAGGCAGATCGGCTAGAAACCTCAGGACCTGAGGAACAACAATGCACTGAGTTCCCTGGGTTTTCTTCTTATCTCCCAGGTACCCTAGGACTGAGCGTCAGAGAGCCCTCCAACCCTAACCACCAATGACATCGACAAGAACAACCTGCTGCCCTCAATGGACAAAGGACTGGGAGAGGAAAGTCCAACACAGACTATGAGAAGCCTCTGCTCACAAGTCACCAAGGGTGCACTTAAAACAGTCTGATCTGCGTTGGGACAGTATCAACAGAGACTTGTGACTCTCCCCCTCCAACCAGAGGCATCAGAAGATCAGACTCAGCACCTTCTCCCCATTCCTAAGAAGGTGGCAGCCCAAGGGAGTGCCTTACACTCCCATAGACAGCATCAGCAGGGATGAGCAGAAACCTCAGCAACACACAGAATGGAACAGATCAATTAAACCCTTACAGTTAAACTGCTTCGGAACTGTAGCCCAGAACTACACACTAAACTTAAACATGGTGACCATCTGCTACTAAGTAAAAAATTTAAACAGGACAGAGATTTTCCTAATATAATAACCAAAATGTCAAGGATACAATCAAAATTCACTTGTCATACCAAAATCCAGGAAAATTACAATCTGAATGAGAAAAAATCATCAACTAATGCCAACATCAAGATAAACCAGATACTGGAATTAATGAGAATTTTAAAGCAGCTGTTATTCTTTTTAAAAAGTGCTTTAAAAAATATAAACCAGTATTGATAATATTGGAATAATTCCAAAATAACCAGATACTGGAATTAACTAGAATTTTAAAGCAGTTGTTATATTTTAAAGGCTTCAGTAATCAGTCTTAAGTTATCTTGAACAAATGAAAAAAATAGAAAATCTCAGCAATGAAATAAAAATTATAAAAAGGACCAAATGAAACTATAGAACTAAAAAATACAATTGCTAAAATTAAAAATCTGATGGATGATCTCAATAGGAAAGTGGTAAATCAAAGAAGTACATACCAAGACACATCAGAATTATAGTTATAAAAACTAAAGAAAAAGAAATAAATCTTAAAAACAGGCAAGAAAAATACCATGTTATCTATAAGGGACCAACAATTCAAATGATGGTGAATTTCTCCTCTGAAAACACGGAAGCCAGAAAGAGTGGCCTGTTTTTCAAGTGCTTAAAGAAAATAACAATTAATGCTATATAGTATATCTGGCAAAATTATCATTCTATCATTCAGAAATAAAGGATAAAAAGGCATTTTTAACAAAGGGAAACTTTTGTTACTAGTAGACCTATCCAGAAAGAACCACTTAAGGATACTTTCCTAATACAAAGAAAATGAGACAAGAAGTCTGAAACCTTCAAAATGGAAAAAGAATAACAGAAAGGGGAAAAACAGAAGTACACATAATAGACTATCACTGATCTCATACAATTATATACTATTTTATGGAAAAAGCAAGATACAACACTATGTATGGTGGTACTCAGTGTATGAAGAGGAAATATTTTAATTATATTTAAAAAGTGGAGAGGGCAAAAGAACCTAAATAGAAGTACAATTTTCTCTATTTAATTTTAAAACAGTGGTTAAATGTCAGTGGTAGACTGTGACAAATACCCAGAGCACGCACTAGAAAAATGACATAAAATGACAAAACAAAACCGTAAGTAAATCCAAATGAAACTCCAAAAATGCTCAAATAACCCACAGAAATAGAGCAAGTAGGAGAGCAAGAAGAAATAAACAGAAAATAAGAGGAAAAAAGAAAACTTGGCATATCAATAATTACTTTAAATGTAAATTAAATAAATCTATCAATTAAAAGAGAGATTAGCACAGTGAATTAAAAGCTAAAGATATGCCGTATATGAAAAACTCTTCACACATGACATAGATTGAAAATGAAAAGATGTTTTGAAAAAGATACAGCATGAAAGCATTAATTATATAAAGCAAGTGTCTTTATTAATATCATATAAAGTAGAATTCAAAGCATATAAAATTATTAAGGGAAAGAAAGGCCATTACAAAATTATAAAAAGTTCAATTGACCAAAATAACATATATATATATGTATATATATATATATATATATCAATCCTAAATATGTATGTGCCAAAGAGCAGCGCTTCAAAATAAATAAAGCAGAAACTGATAGAGCTGAAAGGAAAAATTGAAAAATCAACAAACGTAGTTGAGGACGTCGACACTACTCTCTCATCTTGAACAGTATTACTAGACCAAAATATCGGCAGGAATATAGGAAAACTGAGCAATTCCATCAACCAACAGCATCAGATTGACATGAGAATACTCTACTTGAAAAGAAGACAGCCAGGTGTGGTGGCGCACGCTTGTAATCCCAGTACTTGGGAGGCTGAAACCTGTGGATCTGGGTTCGTGGTCAGCCTCAGCTACTTAGTGAGGCCCTCCGCAACTTAGTGAGACCCTGTTTCAAGATAAAGAATAAAAAATAGGACTGGAGGTGTAGCTCGGAGGTAGAATGCCCCTGGGTTCCATCCCTAGTACCCCCCCAAAAAAAGAAAAGAAAAGAAAAGAAGACAACACACGTTCTTTCATGAGCACACAGAGCTTTCACCTACATTCACTATATTGTGGTTCATAAAATACATGTAGGCAAATTTTAAAGAATTTAAGCCATACAAAGTATATTCTCTGAATTAAACTAGAACCCAATAACAAATAACAGCAAAATCTCTAAACACTTGGGAATTAAATAATATGTTTTCTCAACTAAGTGTGGTGCCATGTGGCTATTGTCTCCGCTACTGAGGCTGAGATGGGGGACCACTTGAGCCCATGAGTTCAAGACCAACCTGGGCAACACAGTGAGATCCCCATCTCAAAATAAATACATGAATGAATGAATGAATGAATGAATGAATGAAATGTTTCTCAGTAGTTCATGGGTCAAAAAAGGAAGCCTCAAAGGAAATGTGAAAAAAAATACAACTGAATGAAAATGAAAACACAAAGTATCAGAATCTGTGAGATAATTATATAAATATATATAAGCAGAACTCAGTGGACATGAAGACTAGAAAGCAGGGAAATAAATGAAATGAAAAAACTGGGTCTTGAAAAAAATCATTAAGCCAGGCGTGATGGCGCACGCTTATAATCCCAGTGCTTGGGAGGCTGAGACAGGAGAATCGTAGGTTTGCAGCCAGCCTCAGCTACTTTGTGAGGTCCTTTGCAACTTAGTGAGACCCTGTTTCAAAATAAAGAATAAAAAATAGGGCTGGGGGTGTAACTCAGAAGTAGAATGCCCCTGAGTTCAATCCCCAGTACCACAAAAAAAATCATTAAATTCATAAACTTCTAGCAAGACTGATATTTTTTTAAAGACACAAGTCATCAATATCAAGATTGAAACAGACTATCTCAATAGAACCTAAAATCAACCAAAAGATAATAAAGGGAAACTTTGCTCTCACAAATTCAACGACTTAGAGGGAATGGTTAATCCCTTGAAAACCATAAGCTATCAACTCTCAGTCAAGATAAAGCAGATAACATTAACTATTAACTATATACTATTAACTATACTATATACTATTAACTATACCATATATATTAACTATTAACTATATACCATTTACTAAAACTATTAAAGGAATAATTTTGATTTTTTCATTAAAAAGCTCCTGAAAAGGAAATCTCTAAGCCCAGATAATTTCTTTGGAGAATTTTGTCAAATACTCAAGAAAGAATTAATACCAATTTTATACAACCTCTTTCAGAATATAAAAGGGAACAATTCTCTAACACCCAAAATCAGACAAACAAAACACAACAAAAAGGAAACTACAGACCACTATCTCTCATGAATTTAGACACAAAAAATCTAACAAATTTTTGCAAATTGAATCCGTGTATGCATGTTTATATACATCTATGTGTATGTAAATAGTATGTGTATAGTCATGACTATACACATTAACTTACTGCATGAAACTTGTTCAATGACTATACACATGAAACTTATTCCATATGTGCAAGGCTGACTCAATATTCAAAAATCAATCAAAGCTAGGTGTGATGGCACATGCCTGTAATTCTAGTATTTGGGAGGCTGAGACAGGAGGATCACAGATTCGAGGACAGCCTCAGCAAGTAGTGAGACTCTCATCAACCTAGCAAGACCCTGTTTCAAAATAAAAATAAAATAGGGCTGAGAGTGTAGAGGTAGGCTCAGAGGTAGAATGTGTCTGGGTTCAATCCCTAGAACCACAAAAAAAAAAAAATCAGTCAATGTAATCCACCATATCAATAGGCTAGGCAAAAAAAAAATCATACACCCATTATCAATTGGCACAGACAAATCATTTGATGTAATTCAACATCCATTAAAGATAAAAAATCTCAGTGCACTAGGAACAGAAAGGAATTTCCTTGACCCCATAAAGAGCATGTATAAGAGTAGTCCCTCCTTCTCTGTGGGGAACTGGTTCTAAGACACCCCCATAGATACTAAAATATGTGTGTGCTCAAATCAATTATGTAAAATGGCCTATAATAGTCACATAGAATCTACACATTCCCTCCAACATTCTTTAAGCCATCTCTAGATTACTGATAAAACCTAATGCCATGTAAAGGCTATGTAAATAGTTGTTACGCTGTACTGTAATGACAAGAAGGAAATGAAGTAATGACAAGAAGGAAATGTGTCCATCATTGGTTGAATCAGTGGATGAAACCGTGAAAGATGAAACCATAAATAAAGGAGAACTAATGTATTTTTCTTCCAGAAAATATAAAAGTAATAACTTTTATATTATCAGAATGTGTATAGTTATATATTGAGAGAAAAACTCTTGGGCTACACAGGCAATTTTACTCGGAGAGCTAAAGCTCTGTGTTTATAGATTTTGCTCAGTCTATTAGCTTAATTTTGTTCCCAGTAGAAGCTACACTTTAGTACCTTCATGGATACTACAGTTATATTAGTCTAATAACTTGTGGGTTCTGAAAAAAATTTTCACAGATACACTGCAAAGCACAATATGGAAGTACATATGCCATGCTATAACTAATGAAGAATATATTTAACTTTGAATCCTTAGTCATGGATGAAAATAGCTCTTGAAAATATTATATTCCCAAGATAATTTTGTGTGTGTATGTTTGTGGTGTTAGAGATTGAACCCAAGGAGATTCTACCTCTGAGCTATATCCCCAGCCTTATTTTATTTTTTATTTGGAAAAAGGGTCTAAGTTGCTGAGAACCTTGCTAAACTGCTGAGGTTGACTTCAAATCAGCGATCCTCCTGTTGGAGCTTCCCAAGTACTGGAATTACAAGAGTGAGCCACCATGCCCAGCTCCCAAGATAATTTTTTTTTCAGTACTGGGGATTGAATTCAGGGGCATTCTACCTCCGAGCTACACCCCCAGCTGTATTTTTGGTTCTTTATTTTGAAACAGAATCTCACTAAGTTGTAGAGGCCTCGCTAAGTAGCTGAGGCTGGCCGTGAACCCAGATCCTCCAGTCTCAGCCTCCCAAGTACTGGGATTACAAGCGTGTGCCACCACGACCATGCCCAACCAAGATAAATTTTTAAAGGAGAAAATTCCTCTTATTCCAAAATGTTAATACCAAAACACACATAGTTGTAAATGTTTCTTTCTGCCAAAAATGCTTATTTGGCACTGATTTTTTGACAAGTGAAAAAGCTTTTGCACATAAGTATAGCTGCTTAATTTTGAGAAGCATTGATTCTTCCTTTTCAAACTTCTCTTAGTATTTTAAGATAACCGTTTTCCTTTAATTATCATGGCAAGTTCCAGAAACAACGTTTTTATATTTTCCAAAAATAGTGGATTGAAATGTGTATACATTAACCAAGGGGTAAGCTGACGTGAAGAGAAAAAAGATGTTAGAGATTAGTAAAATTATGTAATGAAGTTACATTTTTCTCCAGTACCCTAAAGACTATCCAATAAACCGATAAAGCCTCTGATTTACATATAACAGTAAATATAGCATCAAGTGTCAACATTAATACCTAAAAGGGACAGCTATAGACCAATTTCTAGTCCCACTATGATTCTGCATGCTAATTTTGCCTGTTTTTTTCTCTCTCTAGCTCTATTTTTTCACATTACTAAAATAGACAAAACAATACCTGCCAATCTTTAGAATTCTAGATTGAGACATGCTAAGTCACTAAATATCATTTTGGATATGATCGAACCTAAAGCCAAATGAAAATGCTCCCATCTGGCTTCCTAAATATTAAACTGATTATAGAAAGCGTTCAATGTCTATCTTTTCTCTCCATAGAACTATCCTGTATTTGTTGGTTAGCTGTAGGGTGTTCTAAATATAGAAGGAGACACATGCTAAAATTGTTTCCTGATTTTTTAGCAATCACATTGAATATTACACATGATCATAGATTTTATTTGATAAGTACCTTGAAAAAGTAATTCTTTAATAATGACAAAATTATACATAAAAATTTTTTATCCAACAAATTCAATGATTCAAATTAAACCCACAGCTGCTAACTTTTTCTACCAATACTCCACACATTTATGACATAGTAGGACCATATCAATTAAAACAGATTTTACACAAAGTTTAAGTCAGGTCACTTCATTTACAGAAGACAGTACTACCTTAAACGAAAGGTATACCTAAATAAATATAAAATTCTGATCCAACAGATAGCCTTGAAATGATCTTGAAGCTGTTGCTCTATATTCTAAACCTAAAAATGCTCAATTTACTTAAAAAAGACAACCTCACTGCACATACACTAGTGGAAGAGGGAGAAGAATTTTTATAAAAACAGGCTAATGCCATCTTGTCAAATTAGCTGTGGCACCAGTTCACACTTTGCAAAATAGTGGGTAAGAGAGATAGAAATGTTCAAAAATAATCCTTTCTAAAATATAATGTTCAATTTCACATGGCTAGGCAGAGGAGCAAAAATAGCACAGAAGTCTGGAAGCTTGGGTGCCACACACAATTTAGAAAAAGAAAACAATGTGGATAGTTCAGCACACCCAGTGGACCAACAATACCATCAACTTCAAAAAAGAAAGTGTTCTTAGAGACATTTGGGTCAGCCAGAAAGAAAACCCATTAGGCACTTGACCACTTCACTCTAAATCTTCAAAAGAACATAGGCCAACCAAGTGCTTGCAATTAAGAAGAAGAAAAAGAAAAGAAAGAAAGAAAAGAAAAAAAGAAAAGAAAAGAAGAAGAGAAGAGAAGAGAAGAGAAGAGAAGAGAAGAGAAGAGAAGAGAAGAGAAGAGACAAGGAGGGAGGGAGGGAAAGGAAGGAAGGAAAGAAAGATTTATCACTCACCTTCCCAGAGCCTAAATAATCCCAATGCCTTAGCTTTGTCAACAACTATGTGTACTAAGAACAGTAGTGTTAACAGATAAATGTCAAGTGAGAAATAAAGGCTAGTAGAGAATAAACAGGCAAGCTTATTGAAATTTAGCTTTTCTACTTTGAACTCTAGGGAAACTGCTAAGCCCATTTCAACTTTAACAAATAATGCATTGGAGAAATGGAAATATATTTAACACCTTTTAAGAGCTTAGGCAAACATTTAAATAGTAGGTCCTAACTAAGCACAAGATAAATTCTGCCTAAAATATTCTGCCCACCTGAATGTCCAACTTCCATCAGAAATCATCTCTCAGGACCTGAAAAAGGAGGAGAATGGCCTCTCTGGGGTTTGTAATGTGATGTTTTCATTTTCACTGTTTCCTTTCAGGTGTCCCCAACACTGATGGCATATTCTGCCCCTGCTCCCTCGTTGTGTCTCAGGGTACATTCATATCCCTTGACTCCCCTTCTACAGGTACTGAGAGATGCTTAATGGCCTACCTGCCTCAATGGATTCCCAGTCTTGTGGCCCAGGACAAGCAGAAGCAGGTCCCAGAGCCAGCTTGGGTGGAACCTTGGGAAGTAGGTCAGGGGCCTGGCCAAAGCACCTGTCCAACATTGGGCCCCTGTCCTTCTCATTATGAAAAGCAAGTGCCATGCCATGTGTCCCCACAACAGGAGAAACTGAGGCACAGTCTTTCCTCCATGAGGTGGCTTTCTCTGGAGAAGGGACACTGGGAACAAGAGGGGGGGCGTCTGAATGAATGCTGGGAGGTGATGTTGGAAATGTTATGCATCTCCCAGTGGCCACTAGTCTCAAAAAGGCCATTTCTAGCAAATGTGCACAAAGAAGGGATCAGATGTCCACCTACTGTGCTTCCCATAGGCCCTTGTGCCTTGAACCCAGGCCTTTTGGTGAGATTTGAGCAAAGATTCCAAACTCCTTGTCTTTGCCAATGTGAATTCTAAATTCACATTTAGAGACCCGGAAATCTGATACTGAACAGAAACTGATGTTTGAAGAAGACCGATGTGGTGTGTGGTGTGTGTCGGGGAGAGGAAGGCAGAGGTTTAAAGTTAAGGTCCACAAACCCCAGGACCAGAAAGTATTCCACCACATAAACCTCTTCTATGACTATAAATTCTTACTCACTCTCACCAAACCTGTTCTCTAACTTTAATTACCTCTCTTCTGCAGTCCCAACTGCCTTTCTCCCAATTCCTATGATTTAGCTAATTTTTCCAATCAAAATAAGAGGTTGTCTGAAAAGGTTAATCTGAGGACAAGAATGGGTGTCCTTAATATTAATATACAAATATTCTAATATATGTGCGTGCATGTATTCCAAATGGAACATATGGAATTCAGAAGTTTCAAAACTTGCTTAAAACAGTCTAACTCTAAGAACTAACAACTCATACCCTTTACCCAGAGCCTCTATGCTAAGGAATTAATTGTCAAAAGGAAGAAAAAGCTTAGGAACAAACATGTTTATCACTGTGTTTTTTATTATTATTATCAATAATATCGTGGCAGTGAGGAATTATTGTGAAATTCTAGAATATCTACCTAAATATAAAGCAATTAATACATTATTAAAACTATACATGGAAAAAGCATCAAGATATTAATCATGGTTGTCTTTATATAGTAAGATTATGGTGGGGTTTTGTCCTTATTCATTTAGTTGCCAAATTGTTCATAATTCTATAATAGGGAGAGCTTTTAAAAAGGCAAACCTCCTTGGAGGGGAAAGATTTTACTTGTATAAAAACTTTTTCTGCATTTAGTTGATGACAAATTATTTTACTATCAAGAAATGTATGGTTTTCTGGAAGGGGACTTGGGGCAAGGGATATGGGGAACATAAGCCAGAGAAACCTGGCCTGCTTAGAAATCTACAGAGTTCTCCATGATGACATCAGATACAGATCTCACACCTGACAAGGTTCTGCATCATCTGTCACCATGTATCCAGTGTATGAGCACTTCTCAGCAGAACCTTTTCATCTTGCAAACTATGGAAATCCTTCCCAGCTCTCAGAGACTCACTTAACTCATTTCTCTCCATCAAGGCTTTCCTGAGCCTCTCATTACCTCAGCCTCTACTCTTTCTCTTCTCTCTTCAAGTATTGCTATAGCACTTAAGTCTGCACCACCTCTTTCTGGCATTAAGCTTGTTCTAAATTATTTTGTTAATTACTCATGTGTAAGTAAATAATTCCTCAGCTAAACTTTAAGTTCCTTGAAGTCAGGAATTTAGATGGTCTGCAACGGTCATAATTGGGCAAATACATACAGAGACAGAAAGTGCAGCTCTAAGGCCTGATGGGTATGATATTCATACTCTCAGTAATGTTATCTAAATAAAACATGCTGTCTCCCTTTTAAAGTGTTCTGATGACCATCCATCACTAGGACATGCACTTTCCATTTTTTTAAATAGCAGTGATGCTGTATTTTTGCTTATTCATTCAAATCAATTCTGCTACTCCCCTTGGGATTAAACAGATCAGATTGCAAAATGCCTCACTAAGAGTCAGGGTATGGTCAACAGCCATATAAAGAACAAAAAGGAATGACCTGGGAGGAATCAAACTTAACAAGACCCTACTTCTTTTATAGCCTTGGTTAAACAACAAATATGAATTTTTGTCTCCATTTTATGACCTCATTTAAGCAGTGTATTTTAGTCTATCAATATCCCCCATTAACTTAAGAAAGAATTCTCCAATGCAAATGGTTTAGAAATGATAGCTTAAATGACAATGTTCCTGTTTGCCATTGAATACTATGCCAGTTCTTAGAAATAAAGAGCATTTATTTGTACTACAGCAACCTGCCTCCTGGGACATCAATAAGAGTTGCACATATCTTAAGAGAAAATCCATAAATCATAAATGAAAGCAAATCAAATGACCCACCAATGGAGGAAAAAAAAACAAGCATCCATTATTTTTGCAGAAGAAGCAAACAAGGTCAATAGAACTGTTGACTCTGAAGGATAGGGCAAAAAGAAATCAATTCAGTTTCTAACTGTACAGAATTCCATTTTACTATAACATGCATGTTTTTTTAAATGAGAAAGGTAGGACCTAAAAGCAAATGCTCGTCCACACTCCACCACTTCCTGAATAATCTTGGGACACTATTCAGTTCCTTACTCTATAGGATAGAATTATCACCTGCCAAATCAAAGAGTTGCAAAAAATCAAAGTAATATTTTCAGAGCCTGGGTTTATCTGTCACCCTATTGTGTGTGATTGAGTCACACACTCCAAGATAATTGTTCATATTTCAAATGTTACCTGAAGTTAAAAAAAAAGTTTTGCAGATTTCTTTTTACTATCTGGATTCCTCTAAGACTTGAGCATCCACCACACATCACTGCCAAAAATTTGTTGAACAAGCTGTGTTATGACCTCGCTCTCCTAGGCAGTGTTGTCCAGATGTTATTTATTGTTAGGTGCTTTCGAAGAAAATAGATTTTCCACATGATTCAAAAAAATGCTCTTTCATACTAAAACAGCAATAATTCCATGTACAGAAAGTTTACAGGTTGTTGCTGCTGTTGCTTAAGATAACTCCTATGAAAATTAATTACGTGTTTAATACCGAATAGTGCATAACAGATATGTACTTGTACCTACTAGTCATCGATACAGTGGAAGGTCCACGGACTTTAGAGTCGGGGAGACCCGTATTCAAGTTTCTGTTCCATGACCTTGAGAATGTAATTTAACATCCCTGCTCCTCACTTTTCACATTTGATTCTGGGTTATTGCAATGATTTAATGAAATACTCTACATAAAGTAAGAGCCTAGTATCTGAAAGTATTGCTTCCTACTTCCCTTCAATCTCTTCTTTCTATGCCAGGACCAGTCAAACCCACCGTGGACACAAGCAACTTTGACAGACATCTCTCACACCAGCGAAGGGGATGCTGCGATGTGAAATAAAGTGAAAGAAGACACGAATCCAACCGAGAAGCAGAGAAACTGAGCGTATCTAGGATGGCCCTGGACTTCGCTGGGATGTGCGAAAAAGACATCCGTCTGACACACTTTCAAGAATGCACCGCACACTCGCGGAGGTTGGGACGAGGATGTGGGGACAGGACGGGACTGCAGAACCTGCGGCAGGGCGCGTCCCGGTCCCCCCACCCGACCCCACCCCGGAGCCTCGGGAGGCTGACACGGAGGTGAGAGCGGGCGGGCGACCTGGCCGCACCCCTCCCCCGCGGCCCAGACCTCCCGCCGCCGCTGGTGCTGAATCATGAGCCGGCGGCAGCGCGCCCACGGCCCCCACCGCGGCCCCGGCCCCGGCCCCGGCAGCGGGCTCCGGGCGGCCGAGCCCTCGGGGAGGGGGCCGGGCAGGGCCGCGGGATGGCGGCGGCAGGTACTCACGGCGAGGGTCCGCGCTCCCGCGGCGGGCGGTCCTCCTCGCGGCGCCCGCGCTCCGCCCTGGCCGGGGGCGCCGGGCCGCTGCTGCGCTGGGGTCGGCGATGCCCTCCGCGCGCCCACCGCCCGCGGCAGCCACGGCTCGGGCTCCGGCGCTCGACCCGGAGCCGCTGGAGCAGCTGTCGCCGCCCGAGGGGGTGGCGGCTACCACGGGCCAGACCATCGCCCGCTGCACGGGGGTGCGCGACGCGCAGAGCGGCGCGGGGCTGAGCCCGCGGCGGCCGGGAGGAACCAAGGCCAGGGGGCTGGCGCGGCGGGGGACTCCGGGAGGAGCCCGGCTGCTGCGGGTGGTCCGCCCAAGGCCGTCCTAGCGCTTTTCCCGCCACCCCTCCCCTGCAGCCTTGGTCCCGCTCAGGGCTCCTTTAGAACGCGGCCAACAGAGGACCTAGCAACGAGCGCAGGGCGGGGTCCCCTCCTGGGGAGATGCAAAGGGCGTTGGCTGCGCGCCGCGCCGCGTGCCACCGTCTCTACCTGGCGGCCCACGGGCACCCGGGGGTCCCCGAGCGCGTCTTGGCGCAGGTGGCTTACCACAAATCAGGGGGCACCTTGAATTTCTAAAGGGACTCCTCGGGTCTTTTTATCTAAGCATCTTGGTGAAGCCAAGAATAAAAGGGTGGTATCCAAGACTATGTTGAAAGTTGGAAAATAAAATCAGGTGCAGCCCCGTCCTGCAGGTGCGTCGTACACCTGGGGAGGGAGGCAAGGGAGAGTTTTGGATCACAGAATTTGTTAAGCAAATGTTGAACCACCGCAGTTCAAATGTCTAGACTTGGGGAGCCCTTTCAGTTTGTAGACCTATAAAAGATTATAGAAGAAATTCAAGAATGTTTAAGGTTCGTGGTTCACCATTTTAAAGACGAGTGCCTTGGGAACTGGCTGGCAATCAGGCCCTTATAGGAAATGAAGTTTGTAGGACTAGAAAAAGCTCCCACAGGTGACATTCCTTTGAGTTCTGTGGTCCTTGACCCTGTCATAACCAGGCCCACACACGTTTGTTTCAGACCAGGACAAAGATCAAGAAAACTGCACTGCTCCTTATATGAAGTGGGACCCGAATTGGCAATTACGTGTCAAATGCTATTGAAGGGAGACAAAAAGACCCTCCAAATGCGGAATTTCGTGTCTCAATATGAAATGTCACGATTTAGATTCATTTTCTCTGGATTAACGTGTTTTTTTCAATTTTTGAGTAAATCCACATAAATGGAGCACCTTCTATGAACTAAACATTGTTCTAAGGATTGTCAATTTGGTTCCTTTGCTTATTGTTCTAAAAAACTTCCATGAGATTGGTAATATTGTTCCTAATTTTAAAATGAGGAAACTGGTCTCCCAGTTTGTTGTACGGAGTGAAAGTTTCCTAGATGGTAACTGAAAGAGCAGACACTGCTGCCTGGACTTCTCAACTAGTCGCTTTGCCACTAGAATGCCTCTGGGAAAGACACATTAACCCTTACCACATCGATGATTGGCACCTAAATGTGAGTTTGTTTAACCTTACTTTGCATAAACTGGATTTCATAGTGGAGAGATGGGATGATAGGTACCTAGATATCACCCTAATGTAGAAACAAGGTTTAGAAAGAAGAGATTGGATTTCACCCTGGAACATCAATGTCAGCAATGCGCTGCTAAGGACAAGTGGGGATGAGGAGCAAGTCTCCATGGCCTTCTTGACAATTGTTCTCACATGATCCTTTACACTAGATTACACTTCACACTTCATTTCAAATAGTAGTCTATTACACTATTAGTCTTCCAATTCAAGGAAGGAGCAAGGGTTTTAAAACAAACCCATCATGATTCCTTAAGTGCCTTACCAGAATTTAAAGAAAAAAGTAACAAGATAACAAGGGCATTAGCAACTCGCACATCACCTCCAGAAAGCTTTTCAGAAGTCAGGAAACCCGGCGTGGTGGCCCATGCTTGTAATTCCAGTACTTGGGAGGCAGAGACCCGAGGATCCGGGTTTGCAGCCAGCCTCAGCTACTTAGTGAGGCCTTCTGCAACTTCATGAGACCTGGTTTCAAAATAAAAGTATAAAAAATAGGGCCGGGGGTGTAGCTCGGAGGTAGAACGCCCCTGGGTTCAATCCCCAGTACCACAAAAAAAAAAAAAGAAGTCAGGAATAAAATTAAACTGTTTCTGTATGGTGTACCATTGTTATTATGTTTAACTGTTATTGCTAATGTTCATACGTTGATACCAGCACAACAGAAATCCCCAGAGCTCCTTGTTGCTGAGAAGAGAAAGCACTGGGTCCCCAGAGAAGCAGGCAGCTGTGACTCTGGTTCAGAGTGGCCTCAGCCTCAGAAATGTGTGATTCTTCTCTCTGTGTGTAATTATTTCACTTTTAAAGGCAACAACAGGAACAGAACAAGAGTTGTCAAGATGCCTTTTCAATTAGCGCTGTATGCCATGTGCTGGGTGATAGGAATGTGGGAAGGGAGGTAAGGTTGGTCCACCTAAGAACAAGGCAGGATCTAGAACTTCACATTTATGGACCTGATGGACTGGTGTCACCTCGAGCCATCTGTTTGCATAACTGACATTCTTAGCATGTATTTTCTGAATAAAGAAGAGAATTTTTGTGATAGTGGCCTTGGAAAACTGTCCAAAGGAATGGAGGGAATTGCATAGTGCCGGCATTCTCTGATCTCCCTTGGAGTCTTCAAATGGTTTTGAGCCCCTGTGGGGAAAGAGAGTAGGGCCAGAAGATGATGAACTATTTTCACAAATGTCTTTATGAGATTTCTGATCTGTGAACTGCTACTGTGAGCCTGGTGGTGAAATACAGCACAGAGCTGGAGAGAGCCACTCTGTCTTGTCTGCCAGCCTGCCATAGACCTCTGCGTACCTTGCCACCAATAAGGAACTGCTATCCTCTGCCCAGCAAGGGTACATTCTCATGAAGGACGCTGGTGGCCAGTGCAGGGTCAAGGTAACCTGAATGGGATCCCAGGGCCGCAGAGAGAAGGAGAAGAATTGTTCCTGAATACCTTGGAGACATGGCTGAGAAGTTCCTATGAAGAATGAGGAAGCCTGGGTTGGGGGAGGGATAATTATTACTTAAACTGATTTATAAACCTTATTTAGACACTGATTACTAAGTGCAATCAGTTAGTAATCACAAATGAGCATGATTTATGATTTGGGGACATTCAAAGCATATTACTTTACACAAGCCTATAATCCCAGAATTTGGGAGGCTGAGACAGGAGGATCCCAAGTTCAAGGCCAGCCTTGGCAACTTAGTGAGATCCTGTTTCAAAATAAAAATAAATAAATAAATAAAAGGTGTGGGGTGTAGCTCAGTAGTAGAATGCTCCTGGGTACTACACACACACAAATGTATAATAAAATGAAATGGTTTTAATAACAGAGCAGAAAAAAATACTTAATGCCTTTGATACAACTTCATTGTGAGCCATACGATGTTGAACCTTGATTCAAGAATATTCTTTAAGTACCTCCGATGTAAGCCAGGCATGGTGGTACATGCCTATAATCCCAGTACTTGGGAGGCTGAGACAGGAGGATCACAGGTTAGGGACTAGCATGCAGTAACTTAGTGAGATCCTGTTTCAAAATGAAAAATAAAATAGTGCTGGGGTGTAGCTCAGATGTAGAATGCCCCTGGGTTCAGTCCCTAGTACCACACACACACATACACAAAAAGTATCTACTATGAGTTAGCTCCAAACCAAGGTATGTAGCATCATTAACATCATCCCGAATACACATGCTGAGGAGATTAATAGTGTTTCTGTTTGCTTGCTCTTAGCTGGCACTTACTAAATAATTAGCGTATTTGGGGTAAGTACTATTATTATGGTAAGTAAGTACTATTACCATTTTTATTTTATAGATGAGGAAACCAAGAGTTACAATGGTTAAAATGAAAAGATAAAGCTGGTTTCAAACCCAACCTATTTGGGACATTACTGTCAACCTACAGATGCTACACAAGAAAGCAGGATGCACATTGCATGTATCTGTATAATAGGAAATCTTGTTCATATTTATTTTTTAAATCTATTTTCAACTCTCATTTCTAAAAGAAAACAAGTCATTTCTCACAAATAAGATTTAAATAACAGTCCTCCCAATGGGAACATTAAGTAGCATTTTCTAGGTTTTTGTGCTCAGAAAAGAAATCCTGAATAAGAAGTGATTATTATACCATGAACTTGGCCAGTGATTCCTAAAAGTCTTGCTGCAGATTCTGACTTCAAAAACTCTTAAGTGAAAATCTGGAATCTATACTGTTATGAAGCTCCAGAGGTGATCCTAATATGCAACCAACTTTGACCACATCCTGTAGGACAATATAGCAATGTGGACTAAAAAAAAAATTCAGTCTCCTACACTGAATTAATTCCTAATCCCACCATTTATGTAGCAGGAAATAGGAAATGAGTATTCAAAACCTACTATAGATAATTTGGCATTTACTGTATAGAAATTATTTATTAAGGTGTTTAGAAGCTTTTTTCAATGTTGTATTGATGATTCTCAACAAATCTTCAAAAAGCCCCAAGTTAGCTGGGCATGGTGGCGCACGCTTGTAATCCCAGTACTTGGGAGGCTGAGACCGGAGGATCTGGGTTCGCGGCCAGCCTCAGCTACTTAGTGAGGCCCTCCACAACTTAGCAAGACCCTGTTTCAAAGTAAAGAATAAAAAATAGGGCTGGGGGTGTAACTCGGAGGTAGAGTGCCCTGGGTTCAGTCCCCGGTACCACCAAAAAAAAAAAGCCCAAGTTAAAGGTTACACTGATTAACAATTATTGGTTGTATGTAGATACTTGGGTCTTCAAGCCCTTTTCAATTATTATATGGCATTTTATGTAAGAGAAAAGAGTATTTTGAACTGCATCAGATTTGTGTATTAATTTTTAGAAAATTAACATTATAATAAGTTATTCTATTCAAGAGGATGATGGGTTTTCTTCATTTGAATATGTAATATATAATAATATATAACATGTGATATTATATAATATATAACATATGATATTATATAATATATAATACATAACATATATATTGTGGGGGTGGTACTGGGGATCAAACCTGGGCCTTGCACGTGCTAGGCAAATGCTCTACCACTGAGCTACTCCCCAGCCCTTTATTTGTTTATATTTTGTTTTACATTTCCCAATATTTTTATAGTTTTCTTCATATAATTTATACCAAATTATTTTATAGCATTTGTATTCTGAATCAAATGTTCTTCTCAAATTTATTTCTAAGTGCCTTTGCCTGAATAGAAAGGGGCTAGTGATTTCTGTAATTTAGCTTGTATTCTTTCCATGCAGGTAGTCAGGATTTTTAATTCTTTAATTTTAATGCAATCAATATGTAGCTAGACTTCCTGTTATTGAACTGCTCTTTCCTTCCTCTAGTAAAGTCTATTTTGTTGTGCTATATGACTCTTTTGGTTCATCCCTCTAGTGTATTCTCCAATATGCTGTTTAAATATTTGCCATCTATGCTCAGAGATGAAACTGGCCTGTGTGTTTCATTGCTGTTACATTCTTTCTTAGGCTTTGGTATCCAAATTTTTCAGACTTCATAAAACTAACGAGATCTTTCAGTCTTTCTCTAACATCTACAATAATTTAAATATTGGGATTATCTATTTTAATAGTTAGATTAAAAATTTAGCTGTGAATTCATCTGCCTGCAGTCTTTTTCAATAGCAGATCATTAATCACTTCTCCAATTTCTTCCATAATAATTGGTCTATTCAGGTTTTTTTTGCTGCTTCTGTGTCAGTTGTGATAATATATACTTTCCTGGGAAAGTATTCATTTGTTTCAGGTTTTATTTTTTTAACATGTTGGTATCAAGTCACTACTAGTATTTAGTTATAATTGTTTTCATCTCTTTCCTATTTTTACATATTTAATCTTGTCTAATTTTATTTCATTCCTTTTTCCTTAGTAGGCTCACATGATATTTATCAACTTTATTGGTCTTTTAAAAACAATTTTTTGGCCGGGCGTGGTGGCGCACGCTTGTAATCCCAGTACTTTGGGAGGCGGAGACCGGAGGATCCGGGTTCGCGGCCAGCCTCAGCTCTCTCTCTCTCTCTCCCTGTCTCTCTCTCTCTCTCTCTCTCTCTCCTTAGCGAGGCCCTCCACAACTTCGTGAGACCATGTTTCAAAATAAAGTATAAAAAATAGGGCTGGGGGCATAGCGCAGAGGTAGAACGCCCCTGCGTTCAATCCCCAGTACCACAAAAAAAAAAAAAATTTTTTTAATTTATTAGCCTTTTCTACTATCATATCTACTTTAATAATTTCAGCTTTTATCATTACTAATACTTCTTCAGTGTGTGTGTGTGTGTGTGTGTTACTAGGGATTGAACCCAGGGGCTTTCTACCTCTGAGCTTATACCCCCAGCTATATTTATTTATTTATTTATTTATTTATTTATTTATTTATTGGTGCTGGGGATTGAACCCAAGAGTGTTCTACCTCTGAGCTATACCCCCAGTCATATTTTATTTTTTATTTTTATTTGTTTATTTTGGTGCTGGGGATTGAACCCAGGGGAGTTCTACCTCTGAGCTACACCCCAGCCCTATTTTATTTTTTATTTGGAAACAGTCTCACTAAATTGCTGAGAGCCTCGCTAAGTTAACTGCTGAGGCTTTCTTTGAACTTGTGATCCTCTGATCTCACCCTCCTCAGTACTGGGATTACAGGCATGTACCACCATGCCCAGATATATATATATATTTTTAAACAGGCTCTCACTAAGTTGCTGAGGTCCTCACTAAGTTGCTGCGGCTGGCCTGGAACCTGGAACCTGCAGTCCTTCTGTCTCTTTCTCCCAAGTACTGGGATTACAGGTGCACCACCATGCCTGGCTTCAAAGTCTCTTTTGTTTTGTTATTTTTGTTCTTAGAGTCATTAAGATGAGTACTTAACTTCTTAATTTTAACCCTGTTGATTTTATAATTAAAGGCAACATATTTTCTTCTGAGTTCAGTTTTTGCTCTGCTCCATTGATTTTGTTGTGTACCATTGTCTTAAAAGTGTTCAGTTTTCCAATGCTTGTTGACATTTCTATATTTCTTCTTTAATTTCCACTTTCTTTTTTATTTTTTAAACATGCTTTTATTGGTGCATTGTAGTCTCACATCACAATGAATATCAAGTTGATATTAACATACACACACACAGCTTAGTGTCCCCCACCACCTCCCCTCCCCATATGGAGCACCGAGAATGACATTGGTATATTCTCATATGTGAACATTGTTCATGATAGTAATTCCATTGATTCACTTCTTTCTTGCCTTTCCCCTTCCTTTGTACCACTTCCCTTGCCCCACTGAGGGTTCTCCACTATCAACTGGAGATCCGGAGATTTTGTCCCCACTACTCCCTAGGTTGCGCATATTAATGAAAACATATGATCCTTCTCTTGTGATTGGCTAATCTCACTTAACTTAATGTTCTCCAGATCCTTCCATTTTCTTGTAAATGATGCTATTTTGTTCTTTTTTATTGCTGAGTAGAATTCCATTGTGTGTATTTCCCATAATTTTGTAATCCATTCATCTGTTGATGGACACCTAGGTTGGTTCCATAATTTAGCCACTGTGAATTGTGCTGCTATGAACATGGGTATGCATATATTACTGTAGTTTTCTAGTTTCAATCCCTTTGGTATGATACCCAGTAGTGGTATAGCCGGATCATATGGTGGATCCATTCCCAGTTTTCTGAGGAATCTCCACACTGATCTCCATAGTGGTTGAACTAGGTTGCAATCCCACCAACAGTGTAGAAGAGTCCCAATTTCCCCACATCCTCACCAATATTTGTTACTCTTTCATACAAGACTTACCTCATGGTGTGTTTCTTAACTTCCAGTAAACTCTACTGAACTATGATGATAGAATGTAACCTCTACACTTTCTACTTCTTTGAATTTAAGGGTTTTTTTTTAGCTAAGCATATGATTCAATTTTGTAAAAGTTTTATGGAAATATAAAACATATTTCTGCTCATATATACATATTCTATTCAAGGCCTAAAATGTTCCATATTAAAATGAAATAGAGTTTCTGAATCTGATGTTATGCCTGCTTTCCTTGAAAACTTAAGAGACTCACATGAAAAAACAAACAAGAAAATTTGGTTCATAGAAAGAATACAAAACAAATTAGGAAAATCACCAGCCCCTCTCTATTCAGGCAAAAGCACATTGAAAAAGATTTGAGAAGGACATTTGTTTCAGAAGACAAATGCTATAAATAATTTGGCATAAATTTGGTAAGAAAGGTACAGGTCATCGTACATAAACAAAACCATTAAAAACTTTGGGAGATGCAAAACTAAATATAAACAAATGAAGAAACCTATCATCCTCTTGGACAGAATGCCTTTAATGATTAACTCTGATTGTCACCTTCCTCCCAAATTCATTTGTTGAAATCTAACCACCAAGGTATGCCTTAAGGTGAGTAGGTTATGAGGACCAGCCTTCATGGATGGAATTAGTGCCCTTAAAAGAAGCCCCAGAGAGCTGCCTTGCCCCTTCCACCATGTGAGGCACAGCAAGAAGACACATCTATGAACTAGAAAGAGAGCCCTCGCCAGACACTGAATCCACTGGCACCTTGATTTTAGACTTTCTGGCCTCCAGAACAGTAAGAAATAAATTTATGCTCATTTATAAATTCTGGTAATTTATAAATTACCCAGTCTACAGTATTTTGTTACAGCATACAGGATGGACTAAAGACATATATAATGTCCTCAATCAAATATAATTTTGTTCATTTATACTGTGTCATTTCTATGGGTTTTTTTTTTTTTTGCTTTGGTTTTGTTTTTTTATTTAGTTTTGCTTTTATATGTTAAGGTCTTCCAATTCTGGGAAAGACACACTGTACAATTGTATTTTTATCATGTTCACGTTTTTTTTTTTTTTGGCCTGTACTGGGGATTGAACCCAGGGCTTCTCACATACTAGTGCTCTACCACTGGGCTAGCTACATCCCCACATTTTTGTTTTTCAAATATTTTGTTTTTCAATTGAAATAAAATGTCCTCTTGTAGTCCTAAACTTTTTTGTGTATTTAATTTTTATGTTGCTTCCTAAAAAACAACATATTTAATCAACTCAGAAAGTCTAATCTTATCTTTTTAGTGATTTTAATCTTATATTTCACATTGTCTACTATTAATATTGCCTCTCTTGATGTCTTTCTATGCATTTCCATTATTTGGTTTGGTTTGATTCTTCTCTTATTTTTAACCTCTTTATTACTGCATTTCAAGTAAGTATTTTTCAAAATGTATTAAATCTGTTCTTTCATTAACCAAATCTAAGTGTTTTAGAACAAGAGAATTTTAGTCTAATCACATTCTATGTAATACTTGACATTCTTGACTTTCTCTTCATCCATTTTGTTCTTTTTATCTGACCACTTTGTCCCCCTTTAGATTTTTCTTATGCATGCCTGTTTGATAAAATTTTATTCATTATCCTTTGTCCTCATTTATTTGCATGTTTGGCTGGGAATTTTTTCTTTTCATAAATGGTTATCTTCTTTTCTCTTGTTCTCAAAATCAGAGAGTGTTACTGGAATATCATATGAAAGTAAGATGTTAAATATTTTCCCTACCAGATCTTATATATTCCCCTTCCTTCTCCTTCATTTGAGCATTTTAGAATACTTGTGTCTTCTTTCAACATTCTTTCTTATTGTCCAGTTCTACTTCTCTCTTCATTTCTTCCAGCCTGAGAATTCTATTCTAGTCTATTTCTTATTTGGTTCAGGACTTTTTCTTGGAGGTTTTCCTGTGATGAAATACATAAGTAGTTAACTCTCATATATCTACAAATAGAGTATCATGTCCAGGTAATGAATTCTTTGACTATAGTTCTATTCTTTATCTATGGATACTAATTAATTCTTGTTTCTAGTTTCCATTACTGCAGATGAGAAATCTGATATTTTTTCCTTTGTAGATAATTTGTTCTTATTGCTTGGAAACCTTGTGGGATTTCTCTCTACATCCCCAGCATTCAAGAATTTTATGAGCCGGGCGTGGTGGCGCACGCTTGTAATCCCAGTACTTTGGGAGGCGGAGACTGGAGGATCTGGGTTCCCAGCCAGCCTCAATTCTCTCTCTCTCTCTCTCTCTCTCCCTATCTCTCTCTCTCTCTCTCTCTCTCTCTCTCTCTCTCTCTCTCTC
>PVJS01028044.1:0-25789 GCA_004027185.1 Glis glis
CACTGAGAATGATGTTGGTATAATCTCATATATACACCTTGTTTATGACAGTAATTCCATGGATTCACTACTTTCTTACCCTTCCCCTTCCCTTGTACCCCTTCCCTTGCACCACTGAGGGTTCTCCATTGTCATGGGAGTCCCTTTTGTGTCCCCACTACTCCCTAAATTGCGCATATTAATGAAAACATATGACCCTTCATTTTGTGTGATTGGCTAATCTCACTTAACATAATACTCTCCAGATCTTTCCATTTTCTTGCAAATGCTGTTATTTTGTTCTTCTTTATTGCTGAGTAGAATTCCATTGTGTGTATTTCCCATAATTTTGTGATCTATTCATTTCAAATTGATTTGATTTACATGATCGTTTCATCTTAAATATTTGCAATAAATAATTCAGACTGATAACGTATCGCCTAAATGCAATTGAAGGTTGAAAACTTTAGTTATGTTAATCCACAAAGCAAAGAAGATTCAGGCTCTTCAAAACAGGAGAAAATGTTATCACAGGTTACTACAAGTCCAGGGATAAGAGGAAAATATTGAGAAGGACGACTCCACAGATTGCACAGACTCCAAGAGAGAAGTGATGCATGTACTATATGAATATTAATTTTAAAATTCAAAGTTTAATCTAAGTCCTAGGTCTAAAGACCTTGGGCACAAGCTGGAAGTGATGAACATATTATACTGGCATGTTAAAGTTTCATTTATCCAATTCCTATATGTTTATTGGTGCAATATAATTATACATCATAATAAGATTCAAAAGGATATAAACATACATGCATACATCACTTGGTATATTTCCCTCCATATACTTGCCCCATCCTCTCCCTTCCTCCCTCCCTACACATGTTAGTGAGATTGGTAGTGAAACCTTATATGGACATAACCTTATTTGAACTGTACCTTTCCTCAATTCTTGTTTTTCCATTTTTAAACACTCTAAGTCATAAAAGATCATCTTTTAAAAAGACTAGCCATTGCTTCTTTCCAAGGTTGTAGCTAATTCCCAAATTGAAACCCAGCACTTCTTTCCCAGAATATCTCTTCTCCTAGCTATTGGACTGTACATAATAGTCTACATTTGCTGTCAAACAGACCCTTGCAAGTCAGGAGTGGTTTCTATTTTCTTCTTTCCCCCAATGCCCATTTACATGCCAAGTCTTACAGACATATCTTCGCTAGTCTTCAACTCTGGCCAACTGACTCCTGGCTTGGGAGACTACATCACCACTACTTGCACCCTTGGGCAGGGGGATCTCTCATCTTTCCTCTGTTCCTCGGAATACTGAGAGGAAGGGGACCCCCGAAGCACCTCCGGCTCTCTCCACCCCTTTACTGCTGCTCGTGGGCATGCAGAGTGACTCTGCTGATTGGTACCTTTAGCAAAAATGGCTAAACTTGCCTGAGACTGGTGGTGGACACCTGTAATCCCAGTACTTGGAAGGCTGAGACAGGGGGATTATGGGTTCAAGGAGAGCCTCAGCGACTCGGTGAGACCCTAAGCAATTTAGTGAGACCCTGTTTCAAAATAAAAAATAAAAAGGGCTGTGAGGGTAGCTCAGAGGGGGAATGCTCCTGGGTATCTCTTCCTGTGCATGGGAACTGCTCTTCAGGGAGCTCCTGAGCTGTGCTCTGCCTCTACAGAGGATGCCTGTCCTGGCTCAGCACTATGGAGAACCAGGTAAGCCCACCTCATTCTGACCATCACCAGCCACCCACCTGCCTCTCACACAACGCTATCTTCTTCTGTGCAGTCATTATTAGGAAGAAAAGTGATTTAAAAATCCCCAATGTCTTGGCTTTAGTTTTTCAATTTGTACGCAACTTGAGCAAAGTTGGACTTTATCTATTGAGTATCTTCTCAGAAATCTCTAACATCTTCACTTCTCTGATTAAAGGTACTCAGTCTTATTATACTTTAGCGACCTGAGAGGCACTAACATAATATTAAAGAATGCATTCTTTGAGGTCACTCAGACCAGGATTTAACTTGAAGCTCAGTGGCTTCATATAAGTAGATTGACCTCCGTAAGTCTCAGGTTGCCATCTTTAACAAATGTAATATCCACTGCATAAGTTTTAAAGCAATAAAAGTTACACTATGTTTAGCACACTTCCTAGCATATAATGAATACCCTTTCCATATTTCCATGACAATTTATATACTAAAAATCAACTTTTCAGCTTGACATTTATGGCTTTTCAGGATATTCTCTTAATCTGTACCTCCAGCCTCCTTTCCCATTATTCCTTCATCATCATCATGCACTTAGGAGATATTTATTATATATCTTCTTGCTTCAATGTTACCTTGGGAATACTAAAGTAAATCAGACACAATACATACCCAGAAAATTGTTCTTTGTTTGATAAGGAGAAAATATATATGGAAACAAATGTGCTATATCATTGATATCTACTATATATATATGTATATGTAATATGCATATACATATATCATATGTATGAGTGAAGGTATCATAACTATATTCTCAATAGAGATCAAAGACGTTAGAATTCATATTAACACAAGAGGAAAAAGTAGAGAATGTGATACCTGAACTGCATCATGAAGGTTCATAGGTATTCTTCAGATATTCTAGGTCATTCCTGCAAAGACCAAAATAAGGAGGCATAGGAACAAGAACAGCTTGAAAGTTTAAGGAAAATACAAGTAGTTTGTGTTATCAAGAACTTAAATGTGCCAAGGTGTCTTCTGTAGAATTTTTTATTAGTACAGGTTCCCAGTACACACACCCGGAAACTCTGACATGGTAAGTGTAGGGGAAGGTTGGGACATGGCTGTCGATTAGGTATAATTGCATGCAATATGGTACACACATTTTCAGTGTAGCATTCAGGGAATTTTGGAAAATATGAACATATAATCGCTGCTTACTCAAGCTACAGAATATTTCTTCCACCCCAAACAGTTCTTGAAAAGCACCCGCATTTTTAATAGCCATGACATAGATGACACTAGAGCAGAAATTGGCAAATTTTATAGAAAAAATAAGGCTGGAGGGGTAGCAGACTTGGGGACCTTGTGTGCTCAGCTGAGGAATGTAGGAATCTTTCATTAGAGGCCAGTGGAACCTGTGTTCCAACCACATCTCAAGCTGCCCTACTTTAACATTTATGCTTGTCAGGTGTCTTCCGCCTGAATCACTCTATCTCCTCCAACCACCTTTGCCCATATTCAAACATGCTCCTTAGGCATAAGAACTTGTATCAAAAGATAGATTTTGATTATAAAGGGAAATGAGAAAGAATTGTGATTCACAGAAAAAATACGTAAATATAACTGGGCCCTTAATTTTAAGAAAAGGTGGTCAACATAACTCCTAAGAAGAAAAATGCAAATTGAAAACTATGTTGAGACACAATTTCCCACCTCGTAGGTAGAGTCATCAAAAATATAGAAGGTTGGCAGCATGCTTTGTGGCAAGTCTGAGGGGAAACAGAAACTCATACATTGCTTATAGGAATGCAAAACATTACGACCCCTACGGGTGGGAATGGGGTTACATTCAGCCAAATTATGTTAGCAGCATTTTACAGACATGTATACTTTGACATGCCTTCCTCATTCTGGGACTGCATCCCAAAATCACACTGCCAAAAATATGAAAAGAAATATACACATGGGTATTTAGTGAAGTGTATTTATAGTAACAAAAGTCTGGAAACGTCTCCAGTGTTCATCAATAGGGGGCAATAAACCATGGCATAATCGCAGAGGGAGTACTGTGTCATCGTAAAGGGAATGAGGACTATCTGAATACCCTGGTAGGAAATCACCTCTGGGATATATTGTTAAATGGAAGAACAAGGTGAAGAAATATGTTCTAGTATGAAACTATTTATATAAAAGAGGAAATCATAAAAATACATGCACAGACATTGTCTTACATTAACAAAGTTCATAAACTATAATCTATAGCAAACATAAAATGCATATACATATTTTCTTATATTAATATAAAACATATTCTTATGCTAACCATAAAATAATGAAAGAATAAGAATGAACAAATAACTACTTTTGGGAAGGCAGAGAAATGCATGAAGGGGACAGGAGAAGCTAAACTTCTCTGAATTTATCTTGTTTGGTAAATTTGACTTTGGAATCATTTAATGTTTTGTATATTTGTAAAAATAGGAAGTCAAATTATATATCAACTTGATGGTATAACTGCACAGAGAGAAATTGGATTATTTGACTATTCTTCTCTAATGGGATGTTCCCAAAGAACTGGGGAAAAAAATTTTTACCTGTTTTCAGAAAACATTGTTGGCAGTAATGCTTGTATTGTAATTTGGAGACTGTTGTAGGTACCTCTTTGGATAAAACAGATGAGAAGTTATGTTGGTTTCTTTAATCATGGAGAATTTTCAGCTTGGGCAAACACTGGCATATTGATGAAATTAAGGAAAACATTTGTGATTCTGATTTTGAATTGAAAGTATTTGTGTGAGCTCATGAAGTATTTTTTATCTTAATTACAGTTGATTAGGAAGAATGAATTCTAATGTTATTTAGCAGAGGAGGGTAACTAGGGTTGGCAGAGACTACTCATATATATATTTCAAAATACCTAGGAGAGAGGGTTTTGAATGTTTCCTAGTGCTATAGTTTGAATCTTGATTATCCCTGCAAAGTCTGTGTATTAAAGGATTAGTCCACAGCTTGGCACTACTGGGAGGTGGTGTAACATTTAGGAGGCATGGCCCAGTGGAAAGAAGTTAGATCATTGGGAGGATGCTCTTACAGGGGATATTAGGATGCTGCCCCCCTTTTACTCTCTCTTCACTTCCTGGCCACCATGAAGTGATCAGTTTTCTCCACATGCACCACCCACCGTGATATGCTGCCTCACCACAGGCCCATAAAGAATGGGTCCACCCAGCCATCAACTGGGACCCCTAAACTGTGAGATAAAATAAACTTTTCCTCTTTTTAAGCTAAGTATCTCTGGTATTTTGTTATAGTAACAGAAAACTAATACACCAATGCAAAGAAATGATAAATGCTTGAAGTGACGTATAGGTTAATTTCCCTCGTCTGATCACTATACATTGTATATATGCACTGAAATGTCAGACTATATCTCATACAGATGAACAGCTATTATGTGCCAATTAAAATTATTTTTCTAATTCAGTTTACTGAAAAGGCATCACAAACCATGATCAACTGAGTAGAAACGATTGCCCTTAGCTCCTCAAATGGGGTCTTTAAGTAAGAAACTAGGGCTTCTTGGATAAATATCTAACAATAAAATCCAAAAGAAGAATACACATGCGCGCGCACACACACACACACACACACACACACACACACACCTTATGAGGAAGGAAAAAAGGACATAACTTCACATAAAGGGACATTTTTAAAATGCCAGGAAAGAATATTCTCAACAATTTTATGCAAATAATATTTTAAGAAATTATAATTTACCAAATTAATTCCAAATGAATAGATTTTAAATATGTTTTGTGTAGTCAAAATCCAGCTAATCTAAAACTATAAATTTATACCTTAAAATATTTTATTAGCCTACAGATTATGGGTGGCTTTAATATGCTTCTTTTTGCTTGGAAGCATTTTTATACATCTTAAAATATACATATAGTCAAAAATAAGTAAACCGAAATACATCTCATTTTTTAAAGACTCATTTTAGATTTATTTTTGCTCCTTGTCTTTTTTTAGCTTATATTAATGGTAATTCTAGGGTTCTGCTGGAAACAGCCTATCCATGAGAAAGAGTGTTCCTTTCTCCTGAAACCTCATATGCATTTAAAGTGGTCTCTAACAAGATCGCTCTTACTTCTCCCAGACCCATTCTCCCCTTGTCTTGGGCACCCAGAGCACCTAACCTGGCCCAGTCTCTGTCCCACTAACACCCCCAAAACACATCTCTCCTCACCAGAGACTGAGTTCTTGGCAGACTCTCCCATCCACACGCTACATCTCAACCCAGCTGCTCACGTGTCCAAACTTCAGTTTCTTCATTTTCAAAAAAGGACAGCAACCTATCGTAAAGATTAAAGATGGAGCTTTTCATAAAGCAGCTTGTGACTGTTCTGGCCCGAGACAGATACCAAATATGCCACATAGTAGACCCTGTTTATCTGCATTTTTGCTTTCTGCCATTTTAGTTACCCATGGCAACCACAGCCCAGAAATATTAACTGGAAAAAAAACCAAAAATATACAATTCATAAGTTATATCTAACTTCTCTTATAGCATATATTTATAATTATTCTGTTTTAATCTAAATTATTGTGAATTTCTTACTGTGCCTAATTTATAAGTTAAACGTAATCATGGGTATGTATGTATAGGAAAAACATAGTGTCAGTAAGGTTCAGTACTAGCTGGGTTTGGTGGATACACCTGTAAACTCAGTACTTGGGAGGCTGAGACAGGAGGATCTCAGGTTCGCAGGCAGCCTCAGCAACTTAGTGAGACCCTCTGTAACTTACCAAGACCCTGTTTCATAAAGAAAATTAAAATAGGTCTGGAGGTATAGCTCGGAGGTAGAACACCCCTGGGTTCAACCCCCATTACCACAAAATAATTAATAAATAAAAAATAAGGTTCAGTACTATCCAAGGTTTCAAGCATCCACAGTATGTCTTAGAACAAATTTCTCAAGGAGAAGAGGGGGCTACTGTAGTTCATTTCATTCTTGGCCTTAAAGGAGCCACAGAAGAGCATATAATGCAGCCACTCTGATCGGAGTGATGGCGGAGACTAAAGGCCATGGAGAAACTAGAGAAATACTGAAGCGCAAGGGGACATGTCTTTTTTTTTTTTTTTGCGGTACCGGGGATTGAACCCAGGGGCGTTCTACCTCCGCGCTACACCCCCGGCCCTATTTTTTATACTTTATTTTGAAACCGGGTCTCACGAAGTTGCGGAGGGCCTCACTAGGTAGAGAGAGAGAGAGAAAGAGAGACAGGGAGAGAGAGAGAGAGAGAGAGAGAGCTGAGGCTGGCCGCGAACCCGGATCCTCCGGTCTCCACCTCCCAAAGTACTGGGATTACAAGTGTGCGCCACCACACCCGGCGATGGGACATGTCTTTTCTAACCACAGCGATGGCCCTTCTTCCACACACTCGTGGACCCACAGTGCAAGCATGAGTGTGCATTTATGTTCATTTGTGCCCAGGCATTGCACTCCCACCTGACTAAAGCTGTTTGCACACTTCCCCTGGGCCTTTGCCCTATATAGAGGGAGAAGCTACGGGCCAATGGTAAGAAAAAGTTCACCCACATTAGAAACATTTGACCCCGTCACAGTAATAGCAAGAACAAGATCACAGGCAAGGCCGGCTCACTGTCTCTGCAGAGCCCCAGCCAATCCTGAGTGTGGCCGCACCACCGTGCGACACAGAGTTGACAGCATGCCACCTAGTAACGCTTGCTCACAGAAAACATCCTTTCATAATAATCTTATTAGAGGAAGAAGAGTATTATTATTTTTTGTCTTTCCTTTGTGAGGAGTAATTTATTTTTATGGGTAGTAAAAGAAAATAAATTTCCCTGGAATGGCTCCTTGGTGGATCCGGGTCCATGCAGCTCATTCTGCGTTTATAGATAAGCAAAAGGTCAATTGAATGTTAGGTTGTTTATGGTGCACTGAGCTTAGGTACAACACAGCCTGGTGCCGGGAGGGAGCAGGCAGGCAAATTCAGCTGTTCTTCGAGCTACCCTGGGAGCCTGGACGGGGGAGATTTCTGTGCCACTGACTATCAGGGGAAACACCTATCAATCACCTGTCACAAGGCATTTGTTTTGTTGGTGGGATTTAATACACTGGAGGAGATTAGAATGTGTTGCTTTTTTCACCGTGGAAAATACACAGATAATTTTTCAGGCACAGATTTGACAGGTTGCAAAGGAGTGGCATACGTGTCTCTGAATAATGGCTCACTCCGGTGTTCCCATTTTGACACTTCATTAGCATAAATGCAGGGACTTATTGGGAGGTCGTGGGAAGAATCGGGGTCCAGAGTCCATTCTGGGAGAAAGATGGGAGGTCTGCAGACTCTATTCCTCTGCAGATGTGCTTCGTGTCAAATAGCCATCAGCTTTCATTTGGGCGTGCCCTCGCTTTTCTAACCACATTTCTCAGTTATTCAACAAATATTGAATTAGTAGACAGGATGCACAAGACTCGGCTTGCCAGACCCAGAGAGGACCCTGCACAGAAAATGTTTCCTTACTAGAGACAGGAAGGAGGATTAACTCAATAAGCATGGAGTGTCTCTTGCTTGCCCACGTGAAGGCTGCTGAGAGTCTAATAGGGGGAAAAGGCAAAAATGGTTATTAACATTGAGTGCACATCTACGAGGGCCCAGGCAACTCATTAGATATCAGCATGATATTTTTCTCATTTTATCCTTGTTAATATTCTTATCTCTACTTTTTCAGATAAGAAAACCAAGATTCAGAAAGATCTTGGTAATAAGAGGTTGTTGGGGATCAGAAAATGGTACCCCCATGTATGTGTTGTGACATATTGAGTACCCTGAATTATAAAGGAGTCTGTGTCCCTGTCTGTAGTCCTTCCATCTCTGCAGAAGCACAGGGAGGGGTTTTCTCTGAAGTTATCGGACTAAGGGACTTTCTGTTCTTGAAGGAATGCAGCTGTCTTGAGCCCCCTCCCTATATCTCACCAAACCGAAAAGTTTAACCCACAGCAGGGAAGACTGGAGTTGACCAGTTGACTGGGGCTGGGATGGCATGGGAGGTGGCACGCGCAGAGAGGGCTTTCCAGAGCAAGTGGCAGTTGAGCTAGGTTTTGAAGAGCAACAGGATATAGAAGTGAATACAGGTAGGCAAGCGTGAAGCTGCTCTAGGTAGCACCAGTGACTCTCTGCATAACCCAACCCAGGTTCATTTCAATGTGAGAAAGAAACTAATGTGAGTGAGAACTTGCCTCCCTCCATCTGCTGCAGTCTGGCCTCGGGAAGGCGCAGAGCTGTGGCAGCTGCCCCAGGACAGAGTGTCATTGACAGCAATGACGGCTCCCTATCCTGATCTCTCTCTCTCTCTCTCTCTCTCTCTCTCTCTCTCTCCCTCTCCCAGGTCTTTCTGATTGTCACTTACTTCGCTTCTCTGTCTTCTTTGTTCCTCCTGCCTCTGCTCCCACAGCCCTTTGACTCTCTGTCCTTTACGCTGAAATTCTCAGCAACCTTGAACACCACCTCTATTCACCTCTACCCAGGTTATCTCCCAAACTCTCTTTAGGCCTGACTTCTGGCTCCTGGCCTTCTGATATGTCACTCCTGGAAGGACTCCTATTGTCCCCTTCCTGTTTTCCCATCTTCATTCCAGTCCAAATTCCATACTCATGGCCTACGTGGTCTTTTTATAACCCCTCCCTCTGGTTCATTCTTAATGCCTGTGCTACAGGTGGCGAAAGTCTCCCTGCGCGTCTCCCTTGGTATCTGTGAGCTCCTCTAGACAGACCTGCATGGGTCACATTTGTATTTCAAGCACCTGACACTTTCCAAGCTGTCGGAGATGTTGGGGGGATGAATAACTTGTCCTATCCTCCATTCCCAAATCTATACTTCACAGAACTGCACACTGATGTCACTAACACTTTGCTAGAAAAAAAAAATGTGATGGCTGCTCATTATAGACAGAATAAAATGTGAATTCCATAGCCTTCCATTTGAAGACACTCACAAACTGGCCCTGGCTAACTCTTCCAATCCTGTCTCCTATCACTCTCCCGAAGTAACTCATTATTCTAGAAATGTCTTCCCCTCTCTCCACCCCATCCTATCTGTGCCTTCTTGCCTGCCTTCACCGTAACCCTCATCTGCTCTCTTCCTGGTTCAACCCCACTCATCTTACAAAGTGAAATTTAAATCCCACCTCAATGACAAGTCTTTTTGGATTTCCCTGGTCTTAAGTCATCGCTTCCTTTCTGAACCCTGTTGCCACTGAAGGTCGAAAGCACTCATACATCTTTCACCAGCTGCCTTCTGCAACGCATCCTCTCTGGGACTCAGGCTTTTTGTTTTTATCTCACCAGATTGTAAACACTGTAAGGAACAGGTCCCTGGCCCACATGTTATTTGTATCTCTCTCCAATGTGCTGCGCATGTACAGGATACTGAATAAAGCTGTTATTCTACTATCACCTTGCAGAACTTACTAAAGAGAATTCTGCAGAATGCATCCCCTCTTGCTTGCAGGAGCCGGATTCTGATCATTATTCAGGAGGCGGGCTCAATACAAGTCAACTCAGATCCCCCTCGCCAAGCCTTTGTGAGGCTTCTTCCCGGGTGGCTGTGTCTGCAGGGCAGGTACCTGCCCCGACTAGCAAACAGGCTGGTGTCTGACATTGCAAAGGCAGGTTCAGTTGGGACTGTGATTCAATTACAGCGCTTCATACCCGTAATGGGAGCCTCTTGTTCTTTTTGAGCAAATTTTGAAAAATAGCCTCCTTGTTATCAGAAGGAGTTGCTGAGTCAACCCTTGGCTCACTTTCCATTTATGCGATTCCGCTTCACACCAAAATTCATTTTGTACTTTTGATACATGATGGCCCAGATAGTAAATGGTTTATGCTAGAGCATGCTGCCTGGTGGATGTCAAGCTGGATTTCTCAGCTTAATTAAATATCTACCTGGAAGGATTATGAGCAACCAGAGGCTGAAGCCTGAAATCCTACCCACCTGATTCTGCATACTTCATGCACCTGAATGGCCGGGCTGAAATGCCCCCAAAGAACGAATGCTGTTGTTGTGAAAGAGGTTGCATTACCTGCTCATCCAGTGAGATGGATTTTCATCATGCTGAAAATCTTAATCTGAGCAAGACCCTGGGACCCTTGCAAGGGGAGAGAGGAGAATGGGGAAGTTCACTGACTTTGCAAAACAATCCCTGCCCTGAATACTGATACCATGGTCAATTCACTCCTTCTTGACTGCCTGAAAAAGAAACCCAGGAATTATGGAAGAGGGTGAAATTCCTATCTCAGCCTCTTTTAACTCTTTAGGTACCTGCACAGTCCCCCCCCCACACACAATAACCTTGTGTTTTAGAGCCTCATATTAGTATCAGTTTGCTCTTAACCATTTCCAGATGAGTAGAAAATGCTGACTAATACGGTGCAGTAATCATGAGCCAGGTTGGTCATGTCTGCATTTCTCTAGCAGTGAGGAGACCGAAGAGGGGAGAAATGGCTAAACATCCCAGGAATCTATGACACCTATACTCTTCCAAGCCGTATATGCACTGGAAGCCTCTCTTTTATAGCCCGGCTTCCTTGGCAATGGTGTCTCCTTGTAATATGATCCTAATCTAAAATTAAAAAAAGTCTGTATATAAAATCTTCAAAGCTGGTCATGTCTGGGTTGAAGAAGAATATGAGAATTATTGGAGTGCATTTTTTAACATATACATCATTCTGTCTTCTGGGCCCTGGACCACTTGGTATAGAGTGTCATTTGGCTTAGTTTCTGAGTCCACAAATATTTTGATCTAGAAATTCAGTCTAAAGCATAGTTAAACTCATCGTGCCTTGCTTTAACCTAGTGTTTCACACACAGTATGCCATAAGGACAAAGTGGATGGATGGATGGATAGATGGATGGAAGAATGGATGGATGGATGGATGGATAGATAGATGGATGGACTATTCTAACTAAATTTACAAAAGTCAGGATTTCAGATTTTTTATTATACTTGCTCTTTTGTAATGCTGCAATACCAGATACTGGCTTTGAGGGACACACCAAAGCATTTAAAATAGTTTCCCTCCAGTTTCTGTGATGGTAACAATCATTGAGGATTTGGGATATATATGAGGTTAAATCATATGAGATTGCTATTTTATAGGTCAAAATGGCCATGTGCTGGCAATTTAATAGGGTCGAGCCTATAGAATTGCAAAGTTCTGTTTTCAACCTCCCAGGACTCTCCTTCCCTGGATACTTTGAAACAGTGGATCCAGTATGAGGCCCAGGAATTGATTCTTATCAATAAAGAATTTGGGAAACACCAGATTAGAACATATGTAAGAGCTGTTCTTCATGATTAATGGAGCTGGATTTCTAAGAAGCAGAATGTTTGGGCCAATGTTTTATTACCAGGGGCAAAAAGGACCATCTTTCCCAGGAATAACTGAATGCTGCTAGAATATGCTGAATGTCTATGGAATCCCTGGCCAGTGTGTGTGTGATGGGGGACGGGCACCTTGTAAGGCTTCTCTGAGCTTCAGTTATTTTCTGAAAACATTGAAACTAGAGAACCCATATCCAAGGCCAGTGATGATGCAGGGTTTATAATGGGAGCCCAGGTCTGGCATCCAGGGGACTCTCAAGAATGGATGGATCCTGGGGACTTGGGCTTCCCATTCTGGCCAGGTCCCTGTGTCTGACCCAACATTGTCCGCACACTTACTGGGAGCCCGTGGAACAAGTCTTCCATCATCTCTACTCCACCTATCCACTCTCCTCCCGATTTTACACCACACCCAGCCTTCCTCTGGGCTGCCTCCCTCAGTACCTTCCCCATTTTTAACTCTGTCTTTTGGGTCTCGCTGTTCATTTGCAACCCAACCCCCAAATCTTTTGCCTGCTGATGAAGTTGAGATCCTTTTTGTTGACTTGCTTTTCTGTCTTTATCTTGTCCCTCATTCAGGGGCATGGTAATTGCCTTTCTGGCTTCCTGACAATTTGGGGTGACAGATGGTCACCCCATTTGGGTCTATTGGATTTGCTGGACAAGTCTGCCCATGGCCTGAATCTCCTCTTCCTGAATCAAGCAGAGGCATCTTTCGTGGGCTCTGACTTTCCAAACAGGTGACACCATAGGAAATGTGAGCCTGTCAGTTAGATGTCCCACCCTGGCAGCTTTCTAAGCTTAAATCGGAGAGGAGAGAGAGAGGCAGGCCTCCAGGCTGTAACATAGCACGGGTGGACCTTAAAATAGGAATCTGTTGGTAGAAGAGTCACATTGAGAATTCTGAGGACTTACCTGCCCACTTAAAACAGCCCCTTAAAACAGCGGGAAGAGATGGCTAAAGTCAACTCCAGCCCTGGTCCCTTCTTCCATGGCTCCCTCCAAGGATCAACAGCCATGGACATGGGGAGAAAATAAGAGAAGTAGAGGGATACCTTAGAGATTTATGCCACCTAGATTCTCATGCTGACATTCCATGTACCAATTACATGACCTCAGGCAAGTAAGGTCACCTCTCTCCACCTCTGTTTCTTCATTTGAAAGGTGGGAATAATAATCATCTTCGTCGTGCAAGATTTTTGTAGGCATTAAATGATGCAATAGGCATAAGCTACTTAGAAGAGTGCCTGCTACACAACAAGCACTAAGAAATGTTAATCTTATTTGTGTGTGTGGGGGGGGGTACTGGGAATTGAACCCAGGGCTATTCTACCACCGAACTATACACCCAGCCCTTTTTTACTTTTTATTTTGAAACAGGATCTTGCTAAGTTGTTGAGGGTCTTGCTACGCTGCTGAGGCTGGTATTTAACCTGTGATACTCCTCTCTCAGTCTCTCAAGCACTGGGATTACAGATGTATACCACCATGCCTATTTTTTATCCTTTATTTTGAAACCGGGTCTCACGAAGTTGCGGAGAGCCTCACTAAGTAGAGAGAGAGACACACACACAGAGAGATAGAGAGAGAGAGAGAGAGAGAGAGAGGGCTGAGGCTGGCCGCAAACCCCGATCCTCCAGTCTCCGCCTCCCAAAATACTGGGATTACAAGTGTGCGCCACCACGCCCGGCGCTATTAATCTTTATTATCATCATCATCACTCAAATCTCTATAGTCATCAATGGATCTTTCTTTTCCTATTTTTATAAAACCAACTCATAAAGACATTACAATAAATCTGCACAAATTTTCAGGGACTCTTGTGGGTGATAATAGTATGGAGAATCAGATATGGGACCCCAGTGAGACCTAGGGGTCTGATACCCCTTGCCTCAACTTTCCCTCCAGTCAAATGGCATAGCAATAACCCATTTTGAAGGATTATAGATTAATATTGGACATATTATATTCTGATTGTCACCCCAAGAAGGTGACCAAGCCATGTCACTCCTCTCTAGGCTCTTTCCTCAACGTGGCACGCTCCCTGTGAAGGCCCTGGCAGCATCCTCTCTCTCTCTCTGGCACCATTGGAACCTTCCTGCTCCAATGCCCTGACAGCCCCTGCCTGTCCTCACTGCTGCGGCTCCGCTGGCCTTTGGGCCAATCACACTATTTATCTTCACGTCACCTGCCACTCCCCTGAGCAGCTTGGACGACCACAGTCAATGCCCTGACGCTGTTGCCACTCGTAACTGTCGAGACTCTGTCCACAAGGTGACTGCACACTCAGGGCTTCTTATACTAATCCAAAGATCAGCCTTTGCTGATCTTCATGTTTTCCCAGAACCTCATGACCTCTCCTCTCCCGGTGCTCAGGCCACGTGCCTTAGAGCTGGACAGCGGATCCTCTCAAGTGGTGCCTGAGCGAGGTAGCAGATGCACCCCCAGCAGGGCCTCCAGCTCCCTCGGAACAGCAACCCCCAGCATCTGGGGTGATTTCTGAACGGTCAAGGGCAGCTAGGCCTTCGTGATTTCCCTGTCCAAGAGGCCACTGGCAGCAGCCTGGCCCCCACAGTACTCCTGTAGCCACACTCAGAGCTTGCTACCTTGAGACGGGCTGCGTAAATATAATATGAAGGTCTATTTGTATAACTACGGTACCATTTCTAAATGGAAACTATTGTCTTTCAAGTTACTCATTTCCATTTACAAGTCTATGACAACCACATCTATACCCACATCCACCTTGTCTAGTGACTCACTGGGAATTTTGTCAAAGGCCATGAAGTTTGGAAACAAAGAAACTAGGGTTCAAATCCTAGACATGAAATGTTGGGGACTTCCTTTGGTCTCTCTGAACCTCTGTTTTCTTCTCAATGAAGTGGGGAAATAACATGGTTCTAAGGATCGTGGAAAGCTTTAGGGAGACAGTGGCTTCCCACCATACTCGGCACAAGGTAGGTATTGGATAAATGGTACTTCATTTTTCCTTTCTTCTCCAGCGGTGAATTATGTGTTCATACAATGCCAAAGGGGCATCCTACTTTAGTTTTTAAACATTCCAATAATTTACTACCAATAAATAATAAAGGGAAAAATTATGTCCTACTGGTGTTTAATATTGCTTATTCAGAATAAAGCCACTAAAGAGTTTCCTGATTGTGGCTATTCTATTATATTATATCATATTAAGAAGTGGTAACTAATGACTCGCATGTTTGGTGGAAATGGAGACTGAAGAGGTAAGAGGGTTTGATGAATTAAACAAAAGCTCTGCATTGAGTCCATGTAGTCACTGAATAACCTGGTGCTTTCTAAATCAACACACATGGGCATTTATTCGCCTTCCTTCTTTAGTTTTATCACATCCGTCTTTCCTGATTGCTCAGCTCTGACATAGTCTCAAACATTTTATGATACTTAATTTTGAGAAAATTGTTTCACCATGGTAGCAAAACAGCTAATGTAATAAAAAGCCTATTAAATATAATTCCCTACTGTGTGGGAATGTATAAATGCCATCTATATTTGTACAACATGTGAGTGGACAATCAACGATATCTACGAGTGAGGCAGAGAACTGCGCAGAGCACAGGAGGTCCCTTCCTGATGGTGATACTTTCTCTGCTCAGATCAGAAGGAAATATTCTGGGATATTTTTCTAATACAGCATATTCTCCAACAAGTCTGAAAAGTGCTAATTTAAATTCATCTCATTTTTCCAATTATATCAATTTCTCTTATTTACCTTCTTTAAGTTACCTTTCACCAAATCGCCACCATATAACAAATGGGACAATATGATAGACAGGCAAAGAGGGAAGTCAGGCCAAAGAGCAAAGCATCTTTTATTTAGGTGTTCATTTGTAACCACAAAAGAGGAATCATTGGGTAGAAAAATGAAGCTTAATTTTTCTTGAGTTATAAGTTAGTTGATAGGGTCTTTTTCCATTATAGATATTTAAATTCATATTGGTTGTCATGAAATAGTATGTTTGAAATCATTGATGAAGGGGAAAAATGCGTTGATTGCTAAGATTGTATTAAACTGCCATTGAACTCTTGGCCAAGGCCTCATGCTCTGATTTGTGACACACCTGGCTGGTGCCTGCCATTGTGACACTGGTTCTATTTTAGTGGAGACATGAAGCCTATGTTCCCCTCACTACCTAAACCCCAAAGTACACACTAAAACTCAAGTTCCTTCTTTGCCAATTTATCTTGAATTGATGTTTGGAATTAAGTTAAAGAACGAGCACAGTGCACAGTAGTGGTCAAGTCCTCTACATGGAGAGGTGGGAGAGGTGACCAGCATTTCCTGGACAGTGACGATGCTTAGCATTTTCCACGTGTCACCTCAGCGCATCTTTGCAACAGCTGGAGATAAGATTCCCTGCACCATTTTACAGAGAACACGGAACCTTATCGGTGTCAGCCAACTTGTCAAATGTCACTTGGGAAGTCAGAACTGAGGTGCAGCACTGTGCTCAATGGCAGGCCTCTTCTTCTTCCTATCCCAACACCTGGCCTCTCACAGAATGATTGTAATTTGCTTCATATAAATCAAGCCCTGAACAGAGCTGTCCAGGGTTATTTTCTTCCCATGGAATTCTAGGGAATCTGCCACTGGGAAAAATATTTTCTTTTAAAAAAAGTAGACGCACATTTAGCAAAGAGATGGTACAGGAAATGTTTTTATTTGGGAGAATGAGAGCTACACTCTGCTTAATCGGTCATTCGAATTTGCACTTACATGTGTCACTGGCACAGGATCGTCTCCTTCCTTTAAGTAGGAAAATCAGGACGAGGCTGTGGACTCCGTAGCCAACAGCTTCCTAAAAGAGTTTCAGAGAAGGGACTCGTGTGGAACATTGCTGAGTGACAGCCTTTTAATCTCAGAAGAAGTACCTCAATTCAGTAGTTGCCAAAACAAGAAAGAAGAAATATGACAACAAGACAGGCTTAAGAGAAAAAGGTCACCCCCAAATGTTGCCAAGAGCTGAGTTAGCAAGCCATGCTCATAAACAGGCTCAATGATGTTTTTACCTCCTCTGCACAGCTGGGTCATCCTGCCAAGTGACATTCCCCTCTCCAGATGTGCCGATTCCCCAGTGCAATGCATAACTCACAATTTATCCGATACACGTGTGTTGAGTTCCAAGGGTCGCCGCTCTTCCCAGGTCAGCATTTTTTTCTCACTTCTCAAGCAAATGAGGCGTGACACACCAATGTGTCACCCATAGATTTCTCTTTCCCAAATATGCTGTTCGATCAATACCACTCCCCAAAGGGTTGCAACAAAGGTGAGTGTTGTCTCTCTCTGGGCTGGTGCACTCCCAGCCTGACAGCACTGAACACACTAAATGGACACATTCAAGATAGACAGCACCGTGCAATGTGAACTTGACATTTGTGAGGCAAATTAAACTGCATTGCATCTAAATGAGAATCTTGTGATTACGGGCATCTTCTCACAACTGACCCTGTAAATGTCGACAGTGTAAATGCTTGCTATTAACCACTGGCTTATTAAATCATCAGAAGTCAGAATTTCGTACATTATACCTGCAACTGGTCCCAGGTCTTGTATTTTTAGTGAAATTGTAAATTACCGTGCAATCTCTTTTACAAATAAGCCTTTTATCGTTATATGCCATCATTATGGGCTGCTTGTTTAAGCTCCTCCCAATTATGTTGAAGCTGTGATGATATTTGGAGATGGGGCCTTAGGGATGTAATTAGGGTAAGATTGGATTTGAGGATGTAGCCCTCACAGTGAAATCAGTGTCTCTTTAACAACAGGAAGAGAGATCTCTCTCCGTGTACATGCACCTAAGAAAGACCTCACTAAGTTGTTGAGGCTGGACTTGAACCTGCAATCCTCCTGTTTCATCCTTCCAAGTACTGGGATTACAGGCATGTGCTGCTACACCCAGCAGCCATAATATTGCTATCAATCAAATGTGACTAATAATGTTAGCCACAAATACAGAAACAAAAATCAGGGGCGATGGGGTAAAGAGCTGTGTAAGTTTATGGTCTAGGTTGGGCCAGATGTCGAATGCTCAGTTGTCACCTAATCAGAACAGAACTTCTGAAAATTATTCCCACCACGTGTATCCTCCATTATAGTTCTATTCCAGAGCAGGGACAAATGTAGTGGGGTCGGTTTGGGGGCACAAATTCTTGTACCATGATTATATCTTATGGAATCAAATTCAGAACACGTGGCCAGACAAATATATTTCTGGGAAGTATAGGAGAGAAAGATTAAGTTCAGGACAAGAATGTAAATGCAAAACCATTGTAATTATTAAGCATGGAAAAGATCTTCCCATTTTCTTCCAAAACATATGTGTGTGTGTGAACAGGATTGTACTAGCACTCTTTAGGTTGCAAGTGACTGAACACCACTTACACTCTCGACAGAAAGAGCTGACTGTGGCTTCAGGCACTGGCTCTGGGAGTTCACACTCTGGGAGTCCTGGGTGTTTCCCATCAGCCCTCATTTCCATTTCCCCTGGGCTGGCTGCACTCTCAGGTGGGTAGAAAGAAGGGCACCAGAAGCCCCTGTCTTACAATGCAGTTGCCAGGGAGGAGAGATTAGAAGCTGATGGTCATTGGCTAGGATGAGTCACATGCACCCTTGACCAAGCCCAGGTAACTATGGCCAGATCCCACCCCGAGCCTGCAGCTTGAGTAATGCCATCTCTAGATCCGAGCCTGCGAAGGAGTGGGCCCCCAATGGGAAATGGTTCTAGTGCTGTGTGGGGAGGCAAGCTGCTCCCACAGCCCTCGGCCCATCACAAACCCCTCTGCGCACACTGCCGCATTCTGTTACTTTGCGTGCATCTGACCTGAGTTTTGTACTTTTTCCTAATATTGCACCTGTCATGGGGGAACATATGACTCCATTCAAAATATATTAGGTTAGGCCATAGGAAAACTCTGAACTATTTCTTGTAAAGGACTCTATTAAATGTTTTAAATTTATAATTTTCTCATCCAAATATACAGCTTCCAATGAAAGTGTATATATATATATATATATATATACATATATATACATATATATATGTATATGTATATATGTATACACATGCACATATGTGTACACACAGACACATATATAGAAACATTCATACATGCATATATGTGCATGTGGACATGTGTGTATATGCATGCAGCTATGAACATATGCATATGTACACATATGTGTGCATACAAGTACACATATTCACATCGAAACTCTCGGCATTTACTGCATACCAGCCCCCCTCTTTTTTTCTCCCCTCTCCTGGGCCCCTTCCATCCATCCCTGCCTTGAAGGAGATAGCCTTAAACCAGAGATATCAGTTCTTTAACTCATATAACTCGCTTTGTGGGGTAAAGGGGAGACCAAAGACAAGCCAATGTGAGGAACATTATTGGTGCTAAGAGCTGGGAGCTGGTCGGCCCCATCCAGCTGGCATCTGGGCTGTTAAAGAAGGTGGGGCCTTGCTCACAGCTGTTCCCTGATTGGCTGCTGGAGGGAGCCACCTGGGCTTGGAGACCTGGGCTGGGTCTCTTTCATCTCCTGCAGCTGCTCCTTTTGTTCAGGCAATTTATCCCTTGGAGGAAGAAGGTTCCAGGAGCCAACCTGAAGTTCCCTGTACCCTTCTTCACCCTGCCCCAGGGTGGCCTTCTTCTTCCCAGTTGCCTCCTGAAAGGTCCTTTATCACCAGTTTGATTTATCTGTTACTATATGGCCATTGCCCCAACTTCTTTTCGTTTAGCGATAGATGTTCCTGTTTTGTTTTTTTTTACTGCTCTATATTATGGTTAAACATCATGGTTTTATAAATTGTGCAGCTATAAACATAAATACACATGCATTAGTCTGGTAGTTTGGTTTCAGTTCTTTTGGGTACACAATTCACAATTGCCAAACTTTGGAAACAGCCAAGGTGTCCATCAACAGATGAATGGATTACAAGACTATGGGATATGTACACAATGGAATTTCACGCAGCCATAAAGAAGAACAAAATTACATCATTTGCAGGGAAATGGAGGGAACTGGAGAACATTATGCTAAGTGAGATTAGTCAATCACAAAGAGTGAAAAGTCTGATGTTCTCCCTAATATGTGGAAGCTAGGGAGAATGGGACTTATTAGGGACTCCAGACAAAGAAGCAGAAAACTTTAGTTGAGCAAAGAAGGCGATCTAACTGAGGGAGATGGGAGGGGGGAAGAGGGAAATAAACTAATGCACATGATGTATATACACAAACTTATCAGAGTCAATCACTATACTGAGCACAAAAAGGAGGGAAGGGGGAGGGAATAGGGTGGGGTTTGAGGGAGGGCTAAATGAGCAATGTGTGCATGCATGCTTCTGCTACCCTGACACTTATCAAAATGTATGATTACAATGCACCAATAAGTGAATATATAAAAAAAAACATCATGGTTTTAACCTCTTGGATCCCAAAGAAATCCTGTAAATTGTTTTCTATGTCTGTCTTTCCATCACTTAACACTCTGCATTTATTATTGATGTCATTTTAGTTTAAGCAAAAATAAATAAATAAATGTGAATGTAACTATATTTCTAAATTTCATGACAATGTAAACCCTGAGCTAGCAAAGGCTTCTCCTGGTTTGTGGATAACTGTATCCCCAGCGCTAAGAGTGATGCTCACACATACCAAGAAAACATTTGTTGACTGAATGAACTACAGAAAGTCACCAGTAATGACACTGCCATTCAGCTCACAACTTTTTTTTGGGGGGGGTACCGGGGATTGAACCCAGGGGCGTTCTACCTCCGCGCTACACCCCCGGCCCTATTTTTTTATACTTTATTTTGAAACCAGGTCTCACGAAGTTGCGGAGGGCCTCACTAGGTAGAGAGAGGGAGAGAGAAAGAGAGAGAGAGAGAGCTGAGGCTGGCCGTGAACCTGAATCCTCCGGTCTCCTCCTCCCAAAGTACTGGTATTACAAGCATGCGCCACCACACCCGGCGTTCAGCTCACAACTTCTCACCCTCTAGGTTTATCCCTGAGTCTGAGGTCGATGCTCCTGCCCTCCATGGTCATCTCCCTTCCCTTTACCAGTCTTCCACCTGACAAGGGGTCTGCAGAGCTTCTCCCTCTATAAATTCATGTAAGTTTAAAATTTATACAAATAGAAACATCTTTATGCATCCAGAGTTGTCTGTTGAATTCAAATCCCCCTTCGTGTTTGTGCATAATGTTAGATACATCCAGTAATGCCTCAAAATATGATTTTTGATGCTTTTCTGTCTCAAATCATTTTGTCATTACATTTTAATCTCCAGGAAGGATTCAGACTGGCCAAGAAAGAAAAAAGGAGGAGGGGTCATTTAAAATGATATAAGCCTCAGAACCTTGTGAGGGTGGCTCTGTATGATTACCCTACAACACCAAAGTCCCTGGGGTAATGCAGCTAAGCCCTTATCAATTGCTTTTTCAGGTTTTTGCAGTTTGAGCATAATCTCCCTGGAATGTTCTAAATCTTATCCTCCATATGACCTTGGAAGAAACCAAAGTATGCAGAGATTCAATACAAAAAGCACTCAAAATCTCTGGGTAGATGTTTGCAAGGATTAATAGGAGTGGGTGACTTCAATTAAATCACCCTCAGAAACTGGTATTGCTCATGATCCTTAAGGATAAATACATTCCAGTCATTTCACCAAAACGGAAATAAATAAAATAAAATAAAAGCCAGGTGTCGTGGCACACACCTGTAATCCCAGTACTTGGGAGGCTGAGACAAGAGGATCACAGGTTTGAGGCCAGTCTCAGCAACTTAGCGAGACCCTGTTTCAAAGTAAAACAAAAAGGGCTGAGAGTGTAGGTCAGAAATAGAATGCCCCTGGGTTCAATCCGCAGTATCAACAATAGAAAAGAAGCCAGGCATGGTGGCGCACGCTTGTAATCCCAGTACTTGGAAGGCTGAGACAGGAGGATCACAGGTTCGTGGCCAGCCTAAGCTACTTCGTGAGGCCCTCTGCAACTTAATGAGACCCTGTTTCAAAATAAAGAATAAAAATTAGGGTTTGGGGTGTAGCTCAGAGGTAAAATGCCCCTGGGTTCAATCCCCAGTACCGCAAAAAAAAAAAAAAATAGAAAAGAAATCCTATTTGGTCTCTTATAAACAAGCAAAATGTAAAACCTTTATGAGTTTCCTTATTCTCTGTCCTACCCCTGAGGGAGGGAACCCCATCTGCCATGTCATGCCAATGTCCATCTAGAGCCAAGCTGTGTAGCCTTTCGTCCCGGCAGAGAGAGCTTGCTCTAGTCACCATCTCTTTTTTTTGTGTGTGTGTGTGGTACTGGGGATTGAACCCAGGGGGTTCTACCTCCGAGCTACACCCCCGGCCCTATTTTTTATCCTTTATTTTGAAACCGGGTCTCACGAAGTTGCGGAGGGCCTCACTAAGTAGCTGAGGCTGGCCGTGAACCTGGATCCTCCTGTCTCCGCCTCCCAAGTACTGGGATTACAAGCGTGCACCACCACGCCCGGCTTCTAGTCACCATCTCTATTTCTCAGTTTTCTCATTGATAAAACAAAGGTCAATAGCATCACACACCTTCCAGAATCATTAGGACTAAATGAGAAAATTCACCTAAGAGGGCTTCGCACACACTGAGCCTGCACCTGGCTCACAGTAAGCCCTTAGTAAGTGCAAGCCTTTTTAATTGTGTTGAAAACCTCCCCTCTTCTCACAGACATCCTGCGCAGGGTTTGGGGCACGGAAACAAGGAGGTTTTATAGGGAGAATAACCTGGAAGTTAGAAGTGATTAAAAATCTAAAATAATAATGTGGTGGTGAAATAATTCCGGGCTGGGTGTGGAGAGGTCTGTATTTAGTTCTGGCTCTGTAGCCAATGAATCGTGAGACTTAGGCTGAACAAATATTTTCTGGGCACCTAGCATTTGCCCGGTACTGAGATAAAACGCTGTCCTTGTTCTACAGACGTTCACGGATTTGCAGAAAAGAAAATGATGTGGGCCCAGAAATCCAGTGTGGTCCATCCAGCGAAACAGTTATAAAAAGGGAAAATTTATACCCTCTAGATGGCCAAGGAAGGCTTCACAGAGGTGTACCTGAAGCAAGGTAAGAGTTAACTGATGTGAACACAACCAAGGACAGACTTGCATTTAAAATGGGAATTAGCACCGCAGGATTGAGTGAGACTGGGTGAGGTATTTACCCTGCTTTGGGCCTCCATTTCCTTTTCTGCTAACCACTTTTTCTGTTGGATGCTGAGAAAGTTTAGAAATGATACATATAGAGCATTGAGCAGGGATTATTAATGTGTATTGAGTGTCGGGCACATGGGGGAGCGACTGTGTGTTCCCTGGCCCTCTGAGGCCCCTTTCCGCCCTCACACTCTGAGCTGCTATGCATCAGACCCGAAGGAATGTGTGCTGTCACCTCCTGGTGCAGCTCTAGAGCTGCCATGAACTTTACTGGAACTGAAAGTTTAATGTGGAAAGTTTCACGAATAGTTGTTGGTTCAGGTAGAGAGCCTGGGTGAATAGAAACATAACTATATTTCTAAATTTCACCAGCTTCTCTGCTAGGGCAAGGCAGAGGTTAGTCATTTGTTCTGACTTGTGCTTCTCTTTCAATTCTGGGATGTTATTCCAACAATGCTCATCGATGCTATTCTCTTCTATCTGGTGGGTGAGGTGCACCACCCAGCATTCAAAACCCCAAAGGAAAACCTCTCTCTCTCTCTCTCTCTCTCTCTCTCTCTCTCTCTCTCTCTCAAATTCCAAGCTTCTCACTCCATCCAAACCAAGGAAGACTCCCTTTCCTGGATTGGAAAACCCAAATACCAAACTGCAGTCTTAGTCACAAACTCTGGATTGTAGAAATGAGCCCACATTCTACCATCGTAGAACTATCCAGGAGGAAGGAAGCCCAGAAACCATGTGGTCCTTGTTATCCCTACATATGAGAATAGCCAAGCTGGGAGAGGTGCAGTGACTCACCGAGGTGCCCTGGCTAGCTACAGTGGGAATTCTACATTCCCAGACCAGTTCTCTTTCCCCTACAAACTCGGGCATTTCAAATAATGACCATGTGAATATGCACAAAGACTACATGTAGTCTAACATTTAGCCCCCCAAATTGCATGTTCTGGAAACTTGATAAATGTTGTCCTGCATCAATTAGCAAAGAAGAAGATTAAAAACTGAAGGTACACAGCCTCAATCGAGTTTTCCATGCTGGACAAAGTTGTGCTTGAGTTGTTTTTTTTATTTCTCAGGCAGACAAAACCGATTTATCATATTAAAGTAGAAATGTTAGTGGAAAAACCACTCAAGTATTATTATTTAAAAAAACAACTACTGCCAGGCGTGGTGGCGCACACTTGTAATCCCAGTACTTAGGAGGCAGAGACCCGAGGATCCAGGTTCGCAGCCAGCCTCAACTACTTAGTGAGGCCCTCTGCAACTTCGTGAGACCCGGTTTCAAAATAAAGTATAAAAAATAGGGCCGGGGGTGTAGCTCGGAGGTAGAATGCCCCTGGGTTCAATCCCCGGTACCACAAAAAAAAAAAAACAAGTACTAATTTTGGTGAATTATAAGTTATCAAGTAACTTATTTTGACCCACTGTTTTTGCTAAGGTGCTTATAAATAGTATGTCATTTTATAGTTGAAATAGTGTAATTTTAGAGTTAAAAATCCTGTGCTTACATTTCTATCTACCTTAGGCTTGTTGGTCTGAGGGTAGCTGCTTGATCTCCCAGAGACTCAGTTTATTTATCCATAAAATGTGAATTTAATGGGTTTCCATGAATGTGAAATCAGGCAGTATATACAACATGATCAGGAAAGATAGAGACTGATTAGATGCTAAGTACATTTTATTAATTTAACTGTGGGCATGTGTTCCGGTCAGCATTTTTACAACTATAATCTAAAAGATTGACCATGTAACTTAGAGGAAAGATTTTCTTACGGTTTCAGGTTCAGTCCACGTGAGGCTGGGGACCGCAGATCTCAGGGCATGGTGGCAGAAGGAGGAGAGAGGAAGAGCATAAGGCTGTGCTCCTCACATCATGGAGGCCAGAAGAAAGAGAGAGAGCAGGGGGAGGAGGAGCCACATAGAATCCCCGAGGCTGGACCCCAGAGACCACCCCCTCCAGCTACAACCTACCAGCCTAGGCCACCACCCGTTGTAATGTATTTATCCACCACTGGGATTACAACCCTCATGACGCAATTATGTCAACTCCAAACACCAATTTATGAGCTCTTCAAGGGGCCATTCTATATCTAATTATAACAGCATATAATTAGAATCACTAAGCAATCATATAGCCTATATACTAATATAGAATGTATATCCTTCCCAAGCTCAGACAATTAAATACAATTCTAGCATAATATCTACTCCCTACACCAACTTCTGGTGAAGGAAAACTAGGGAAGTCATGTGTTGAAAATTGCAACTCTCTAGCCGGGCGTGGTGGCGCACACTTGTAGTCCCAGTACTTTGGGAGGCGGAGACCGGAGGATCCGAGTTCGCGGCCAGCCTCAGCTCTCTCGCTCTCTCGCTCTCTCGCTCTCTCTCTCCCTGTCTCTCTCTCTCTCTCTCTCTCTCTCTCTCTCTCTCTCCTTAGTGAGGCCCTCCGCAACTTCGTGAGACC
>PVJS01028045.1:0-25784 GCA_004027185.1 Glis glis
AGAATGGGACTTAGGAGGGACTTAGAAGGGAAGAAGAAGAAATCTTTAGATGGACAAAGAAGGTGACCTAACTGAGGGAGTTGGGGGGGAGTGGAGGGAAACACACTATAGCACATGATGTACATACACAAACCTATAAGACTCAATCACTATCCGGAGCATGAAAGGGAGGGAAGGGGGAGGGAATGGGGTGGGATTGGAGGCAGGGCTAAATGAGCAATGTGTGCATGTATGATGTTGATACCCTGACATATATCAAAATGTATATTTACAATTTACAATGCACCAATAAATGAACATAAAAAGTTAAAAAAAAATAAAAAATAAAAAAAAGAAGATTTGAACATACACTTGACAAAGGAAGATAGCCAAATGGCCAAGAAACATGTGAAAGATGGCCAACTTCATCAGCTGTCGGGGAAATGTGGGTCTATATCCAACCATCAGGATATCTAAAAGGAGAAAAACAGTGAAACACCCAAATGTTGGCAAAGAAATGAAACAAACTGCAACTCTCATAATTGCCAGTGAGAGTAAAATCACTTTGGAAAGCTATTTAGTAGTATCTACTGAAACTGAATAGTTTCATACTCCATGATTTTGCAATTTAAATTCTTGGTCTATAGCCAACAAAAACGTCCTCGTGTGAAAGGATGAACTAGAATGTTCAGAGCAGAACTAGTCTTAATAGTCCCAAACTGGAATCTACCCACATGACCATGGAGAGGAGGATGAATATGTTTTTGTAAAATTCATATTACTATTCAGAAAAAATTGACAGTGACACAGAATGACAACACGCATACCCAAGATATGGCTAAATATTCCAAACTTAACACTGAGCAGACGAAACCAGACACCAAAGAGGACACATATATACTAAACATGAAGTTGGGAAGGTCATTCCCTTTCGTGGGAGGGGTGGACTCTGACCTTAACAAGTGTTTCTGATACATTTTTCTTTACCCCCTTAGGTGAGGCAGGAAGGGTAGACAGGGCTGTCATGAAAGAAGTACCCCTCCCCAACGTGGGATAAAGCTCTGCTAAAGTTTTTCCCCCTGAGGGGCAGACTTAACACCAAACCATTAATACATATTACCCAGGAAATACAGGGCTATGTGGCCAAGGGTTTATTCAGATTGCACACTTATGATAAATGTGGCTATAAAATCTTTGTGTTCTTATCTGGTTGCTTCCTTTAGGATGGATATTATCTAGGTATTTCCTTAGGATAAAGTGCTAGATTGAAATTGTCAGGTTAAAAGTTTAATATTTAAGAATGTTGATAATTATTGTTTTAAAGACTACAGCCAAGACATACAATCCTATCTGTACAATCACCTACCTACCAGGAGATAATCAGTTCAACTTTCTCAGAAAGGAAGGGGGCTTTTACAATTCAACACTTAAGCACCTGTTCATAGCTACTACTTTGTGATTAACTAGCTTTGTCTTCTGTCTGAACTGCTAAAAAAACCAAAACGAAACAACAACAACAAAAAAACCTTTTTGTTCCCTCCTTGGCTCTTGTAATCTCATGTTCAACCTATATTTCCTAGGGTGTAGCTTCCAATAAATGACATTTCTCTTTAGAAATCTAGATAAATACCCATTGCAGCTCCATCTATCACATGAATATTTAAATAAAACTCCCTTATTAGGATTGTCCAAAAGAGTTTCTCTGCTTAAAATTAAATTCAATCACATCCAAATGATTTTTTCTTACCTAATGTACATGAAATATAGCATATAGAAGCATAGATGAGAAAGAGCAGAGAGCCAGATCTACCTCTTAGTTCTCACTTACAGACTTTCTTAAAACCTTGTAGCATCCCCCCTGCACAAGGATCTGCCAGGCATCACTCTATGATCAATTAGCCAGCTCTTACCAGTTTCTATGTTTACTATGAAAAGAGTTCTGAAAAATAGTAAAGGAGCTGATTAAGAAATGGAAGTAAAGGAGTTGAAGTTAGATGTCTGAAATAGTTTTCAAGATGAAGGAATGGGGCGGTAGCAAGGGCTGAGAAAGGAGGACAGGATGGGGAGGAGAAGGTGGATCATGGATTCAGGTGAAAAATGGGGAGGAGAGACAGCAGCTCCTGCTTGTCCCTGAGGATGTGCAACAGAACAGAGTGCAAAGATCTAAGTTCCTTTCATCAGAAAAGTCTGACTGAGAGTCTGAGGCCCTGATTTGATCTGGACCCTATTCAAGGGGAGCATGGAAACCTGAATAAGTCATTTCACACTTCTGTTTCTCAATTCAGTCACCGCTGAAAATAACTGGGTAAGAGGAGGTCACTCATGGTCTTTATGTTGGTAGATTATTTGCTTTACAACTCTTCATTAAGTACTGTGTCTATGTTTTATGATTTTTGTCTTCATCTTGGCCCCTTGTATGGTTTCTGGCATTTTCTTCTAGGTAATCATGACTGATATGCTTTGATTCTTCTCTGCATACAAGTAGATAGAAACAAAAAAAGAAACAATGAAGAAAGACCTTAGAAAAATACTTTTTGCCTCCTCCATTTCATGAACTCTTCCACAGTCCCGCATGGAGCAAGGCAGCAGTCTGTGCAGGGACAATAGGTCTTTCATACCAACAGGACTGAAAAAATTCCCAGCAGAGGTTCAGAACCTGACTCCAAGCTGTCGCTGTTAAGCTCTGAAGCGATGGCTGCCCTTACTCTTGGCAACAATTGGGCTTTCTTCCCAAGATAGTGCCCACATTTTTCTTTCAACCACAAACTAGAACTATGGTTCAAAATAGCAAATACGTTTTTAAAGATAAACTGAAACCATTGAGTGGGTTTCATTATACTGTAGAATCTCAAGAACCTAGGCTACAAAGACATGTTTCAATACACCATAATGGGAACTGTTGTGTAGAGAAAGAAGCCAGAGCAATTCTTATTTTCTCTTGTTCTCTGATCATTTTCTAAGACGCTATTGATGATATCCTATGTTTAACTCTTTTCTTTGCTGATGTCATAATCAGCCAACAGGAAAAGGAATTTCCACTTGTGTTATTTAGCTTGGGTTGCCACAACAAAATACTGCAGACTGGATGGATTAAATAACAGAAATGACTTATTTCACAGGTGTGGAGGTTGAAAGTCCAAGATCAAGGTTCAGTCAAGCTGGTGTCGTGGGGCCACTCTTCAGGACTTACCAAGTGCTACTTTCTCACCATGTTCTCCATGGCCTTTCCTCTGCATGCACTCAGAGAGAACGCCCTGGCGTCGGACTATGGTAAGTGCATGTCCAAATATATAACAACCAATCCCACCATTGTGTGTGATCAAATGCACTAATATGTTAAAGAATCTTAAAAGAAAGCTCTAATGTTGTTTTCCTCTCTTGTAAGGACACTCTTTTGAGACCTATCAGAGTAGGGTCCCACTCTCATGATCTCTTGTCATCTTACTTATCTACTTAAATGTCCTGTTTCCTAATATAATCATGCTTGGGGGGGTTAGGAGTTCAATATTTGAATATTATGGGGACACAATTCATTTTTCAATATTGATATTTGCTTAATTCCTTTTAGAAGCAGCAATGGAATTAAGCTTACTTATTTACATATAGTTTTTTTGTGTTTGGATTTAACCTAGCAAAGTTTAAATGTAATGTTGCTAAATGTTGGTAACAAAACTATAACCTTTCTACTTTTTAAGGCTATATTCAGTAGTGTGAACTGCTTTTAACATTAACTAGAGTTAAAACCAAAGAGAAACAAACAAAACTTGCTCTGAACAGTTCTCACGTACTAAGTTGCGTAGAGATAATTCTTAGGTCCCTCTGAACTGACATGCATTAAGCAGCAAGAAATTTTATTGTCCACTTCCTTGAGACTAGTAAAAGTGATAGTGGATAATTTGACATTGGGAAGTAAATTTAAAAGAATAATAAAGCATGTGTGTGTGTGTGTGTGTGTGTGTGTGTGTGTGCATGTGTGTGTGTGTGAGAGACAGAGAGAGAGAGAGAGGAGAAGAGGAGGAGGAGGAGAAGGAGGAGAGAGGAGAGGAGAGACAAATGTAAGAGAGAGAATTTAGTGTAGGTGCCAAAAGCCCTTGCAAAATCTTTTAAAATGTTCTCTGATTATTATCTTGGAAAAAGACAAGTAAAGATGAAATTATAGTTTAGGACTCTCAGGACCCTTAGTTTAAGGAGCTGGAAATATGCAATCCATTTTAGGAAAAATATTCCAACAGAAATTGAGAAGAAGAATATTTTCTGACTACCTGAAAAGCTCCAATTACAAAACACAACTCATTCTCCAATAATGCTAAATAACAAGCCTTTGATATCAAACCAGACTGTAAAACCACCGCTGCTCTAGAATTAGTGTTTTAAGCTATAGATTGATATCATTGACTACTAAAAACATTCCTATAAGCTCTGTTTTGTGATTATTTAAACAGAAAACCACAAAGTGAATGCTTCAATATTTAATATTTTTATTTTCTGGATGCAAAAGTTGCAGCCTCTGTTAAACGCATCTTGAATAACTTGAAGTTTTATCTGATGAAAGTTTGCTTTAGATAAATCAGCTATGCAATTTATAGTACTTTAGAGTTGATCTAAATTAAAACCATTTTATCTCCCCCATCAGTGCTCAGTAGAAGCCTGCTTAGTGGTCAAAATTTTTTTGCTGTTGTCTAACTAAATCATACTTGCCTTTTTGCTATGGTAACTTCCAGACAGTTTAAATTCCTGACTATCACGTGGCGAACATTTCAGGTGGCGGCACTGGTTTTATGCTAAGGGAAGTGTGAGGAGTCCCAGTCAATGGGAGAAAGAGTTTTACAGCTTTAGTAGTCTCATACTTTGTGGCTGTACTTTCCCCAGTGAAATGACTTCTTCTGTTGTGTTTAAGTACTCAATTATTTTGAGTGCTTTGCAATATTCAGGGTAAAACGAAGTTGTCGCCACGATGAAATTCCAGCCTGGAAATTGGAGGGAAAAAAAAACTGTTGAATTTATTGAACCAGAATACAGGTGGCAATTGGGGTCTTTTCAGTTCAGAAAATTGTATTGGTCAGCAAAGCGGGGCTCAGTTTGGAGAAAATATAATCTGGGATAAATAAATCTCTTTCCTAACCAGGCTCAGATGGCTGATTCTACCAGCAAACTCACTGTGGGATTTTCGTGCCTGCAAATAATGCTATGCTAAATTTATATCACATACATATCCTTTTTCCTAGCCATGAACATAACTTCTGATCCAGGAGGCCTTGCTACAGATAGATCTCAATTTAGTGCTGCAATTACCTCTGTTAGGACCTTGCTCCTTGCATGCTTTGGGCACTGATGTCTAGACAACTGAATGAAAAGTTACAGTTTTGGTTGTTCCCCAAGAGCATTCCATAGGAGAAAAGAATGTTCCTGCTTCTGTCTGCCCCCTTGATGGGGCACTTCTTTCTTTCATTCATCCTGCTATTATTTCCTTCTTCCTTTGTCATTCTAACATAAAATTGGCTTTTATTGCATTAACTTTCAAATAGCTTGCAACTGTATAGGTGGAGAAGGAAATACTATATTACAGTTCTCATTGCTTTAATGTTGTAGACTTTGAATTCACTATGTAGAACATATATTTTGACAGATATATACCAAAAAGCAATTGTCTCCCACTATGACAATTTCCAACATGGATAGGGCGTCAGGAGGAAGAATGAGAAGTAGAACTGCTTTTTTTCTAACACCCTAGTTTCACAGGCATCTTCTGAATTCTCCCTGCCCCATACACTGTGCCTCTAATAACGTTCCTCTCCTTTTTGAACCATTTCCAAATAGTCTCCCATCCCGCCACTCCAGCCTGACTATAAATATTAATTTAGCACCAGTGACTCCCTAAATTCTATTTTTATTTGTTTATTTATTAACTATCCACTTCAATAGGACCTAACCTACATCAGGCCAGGGACTTTGACAATTTTGCTTATTGCTCCCCTTCTAAAATATAGAATAGCACCTGACAGATAACAAACACTCAAGAAATTTTACTTGAATTAATGATTTTTCATGTATCTTTCTTATAGGTAATTTAGGAGACATTCTTATGCTATTAATAACTTCCTCCAAATTTCACGGGGAAAGTGATTAAGACGACTGCTTTCCAAAGAGATGATTTTCTCTCTTCCCACGGTTCCTCACAGATCCTTCTGTTTTCTGTCCTAAAGTAACTTCTTTGTCACACATTCCATGAAAATGTACACCTACATCACCCACAGAAAGTGTTTGTTGAAAACAAACAGTCCAGAGTTTCAGTCTTAACCCATGTTACCATCTAGTTGTATGGATTTTGCAAAGGCAGATGACATCTATGAATCTCAGTTTTATAATCAGATTTAAATAATATTTATCTTGAGGATATGGATGAGATTTAGAACCTGGGCATGTGTCAGGGATGTCAAAAAAGTAGCTACTGCCATTCATTTTATTATTAAAAATATTTAAGTTCTCCTAATAAGAGTAATATTAAACTAATTTCTATTAGTTACATGCAGAGTTCAAAGTGTTTTTGTTAAGCTCTGTAATAGTGATGCTCACTTTTGCTCCTGTAAAAGAGGGTAAGCCAGGTGTGGTGGCACACACCTGTAATCCTAGTAGTGGTGAGGATCAGACAAGAGGATCACAGGTTTGAGACACCTTCAGCAACTTAGACCCTGTTTCAAAAAAAAAACAAAAAATATAATGGGCCAGGGTATAGCTCAGAAGGAAGGAAGGAAGGAAGGAAGGAAGGAAGGAAGGAAGGACAGGGAAGGGACAGGTCATTTAAATCCAATTTGATTTGATGGAGGCTGTCAGTCTTCCTAGGAGCTGACACCCCTCTCTTCGTTAAGTTTAAGACCTCAGGGAGAAGCTGGTGGTGTTTACTAGGACTCCTTTTCCATGTTGAACCCTGATTTTCAAGTTTTGTTCCTCTTAGTCACTTAGTTCTCTGCTCATCTTCTTGGCATGTAGACACCCCACACCTGTGAGGTGCAAATGTCTCAATGGGAAAGGCTCCATGGGTTGTAGGGTATATACCTGAACCTTCCTTCTCCTAAAGACTTCAATCTCTCAAGTCCTGACTGACTCCATTTTCATACAATGCCTTCAGAAATAAAAATTGTAAAGAATTTTTCCCCTAGCTCCTCTTGTTTTTGTCAGTACAAGAGAATAGTTTATCCCCCAAGAACAGAAGGAAAACCTGTAACATGGGTGTTTAAAAATGACATTTTATTCACCATCTCAAACTTATCCTCTTTTTATAAAAAAAAATAACACTACATCATGCTTAATGTTATAATTTGGTAAATTTTACATGACATAATCTCAGACCAACAGACACAAATTATACCATTTAACTTCTATCTGAGTAATGATTGCCACCAATCGTAATCAAGGTATTAAAAGCTTCTCATTGAGTTTAGATTTCCATTTGCTTTTATATAAATCACATTACACACATGCATATTAAAAAATATGGGGTGGCATATTAGAAGTGAATCCAGGAAGACCTGGGATGGTATTGACAAGGTTGCCTCTAATTCTTGCTGAGCAAAAAGAAGAACCGGTTTTAAGTTTGAGACTTGGGTTGAAAGACAGCTGTGCAAGAAAACTCTCAGTGCAGATTTGCCTGAAATACTTTGTTTACTTAACATGGCTGGCTGGCAGCGAGGGCTTTCGTGTCAGACTCCATTAGCATAGGCATCCATGTAAAATTAATCAACAGACCCAGCAACTCGCAGCAGAGTCCCCTTAGAGCCTGGGGTTAAACATCTGTCTGGAGTGATGTTTCCTGAAAAGCTTTATGTAATGGCCAGAGGATCTCAGAGTGGGCACTTAGTGGGGAAAGAAGGGCAAGACAGACACTGTGGGGGGAGTACTGGGTTTCAGTGCACTGACAGCCTCACCGTCCTATCCAAAGGTTACACCCTTAAACTCAAAAAGCTTTTAAGGCCTCTCGCATCTGTGTTGCCTGACTGCCTTTAGCATTAAGTACTTATGACCAGGATGCTCTGAGCATATGTCTTTTTCAAAGTTTCTTTAATGGGGATAAAAGTGTCTGGAGAGATCACAACTTTATCTTCATTGTATTGGACTGAACTATTTGATTTTCCCACATTTTGCTACCATAAGGTTGAACCAGTAGGTTTGTGTACATCTTGAGATGGGTTAAAGCATTGGTGTTTTGTTTTGTTTTCTGATATTTGACAAGTTTTAGGTTGTATTAGTGGCTAGCATGGTAAAATTGAAAGAATATCTCTTCCTCTCTCTCTCTCTCTCTCTCTCTCTCTCCTTAGTGAGGCCCTCCGCAACTTTGTGAGACCCGGTTTCAAAATAAAAGTATAAAAAATAGGGCCGGGGGCGTAGTGCGGAGGTAGAACGCCCCTGCGTTCAATCCCCGGTACCGCAAAAAAAATTTTTTTGAAAGAATATGAGCTTTGGGTTCATTTCTGGACTCTGTGACTTATCGGCTCTGTACCTGAATCTGACTTTCTGTCGACTGTACGAGACCATGCTGTGATGATGCGTAATTAGAGCTTGTTAGTCAGAGTAACTTGTTAGCTAGAGTGACTCCATACTTGTTACTCAGAATGACCTCAAACCCGGCCCTAAAACAGGGAAGTTGGCTTTGAAAAAATTAAACCAGGACATTGGCAGGATAGTTAAAGGATTGTCATAACAACATATTGTAACTTACTGTTTTATTGTTATCTTGCTAACCGCCTATTCTTGCTTCTGTACTTTCTTTATGCTTGGCTTGCTTGGCGTACCTGAATACTATGGGAACCATAGAGGCTTCCCACCCCCTGCTGTGGAAATCTGCCATGGGAACCTTAGTTTCACCTTGAGCTTGTATTGTGTCTTACCCTATATAAGAAAAAGCTGGAGGGCAGTCAAGTACTGCACTTGGCTCTCATACCTCTGTGGTCTTACTGGCCAGTAATAAAGACTCTCATTTAACACCTTTGGTGGTCTGATTGGTCTTGATTGGGATACCAGCTCACAACAATGCCATCTCTCCAAGACCTCATCTTAGTCCTGTCTTAGTCCTGTGCTTGGGGTTACACAGAGGATTGTATCGTTTGGAAGGTATTCTGTCAGCACAATTATTGTGGAACCAGACTTCAGAAATCAGTCTTACTTGGCTGTTAGTATAACTAATATTCTTAAACAAACTGCATTCTGTACAGATGCCCTACACATATGCAAATAATTCATAGTGGGGGGGAAACAAACTTTAGTGATGGCAAAATAACTCCTTCCACTCAGCTATTGAATGCTGCTCAAAAAAATGTAGCAAAATGGTAATAAGCCCATCTTAAGGCAATCTGTTTAGAATAGAGACGATCCTGAGACAAGCAAGGGAGAGGTTCCCTGGGGTGAACAGATGCATCACCAAGTAGCTGTCATTTGGAAGTGAGTAATAGTCAGCTGCTATCAAGTTGAATAGCAAGCTTTCTTGCTCAATGCTTTCTTTGCACCAAATGCTTGAAGGTGCTTTATTAGTGAAATAAGAAAAAGAGTGATTGAGCTTTCATACAAGTTTCCTGAAGTCTCTCTGTTATTAAATAATGGACTTTTTCAAACTTAGAATGAATTCACATTACATATGAGATAAACAGTGATTCTCTGGGAAATGAACAGACCTGCAGTCATGAATTTTGAATATTAACAATATTCTGCTCCTATCACCTGTGACCTTGAGTACATTAATTAAACACCCAGAATATCTGTTGTCTCATCTTTCAAATGAGAATTGCAAAAGAAATTAACTTCTCAAACAATGTCGTGTTCAAAGAGTGAAGAGAGATAATACAATATTCAGGCTATTTGAGGGCTTGGTGGTAAAACAGGTAATTGGAATTAAGGAGACAGCTGCAGTCGGGCATTACTATAGACCTCAAGAGTAAAGTAGACTCTGTAGATATGTGTCTGTAGTAAACAGAACAATGCCCACCCAAAAATGCCCAAGTACTAACCCACAGACCCTGTGAATATTCCAGCTTCCTTGGGACTTTACAGCTATCATCAAATTAAGACTTTGAAATAGGGAAAATATATTGGATTATTCAGGTGGACACAGAAAAGAGGTCAAGGTGATGTGATTTGAAGAACACCTGACCTACAGTTGCTGGTTTTCTAGATAGGAAAACAAAACCATGAGCCAAGGAATGTCAGGGGCTTTTAGACACTTGAAAATGTAAAAAAAAAAAAAAATGAATATCCCTTATAGTTCACAAAAAGGAATTCAGCCCAGCAGACACCTCGATTTTAGTCCATGAGACCATGGCACACTTTGACCTTCTAAACTATGAAATAATAAATATATTTTATTTTAAGCCATTAAGTTTGTGGCGATTTATTACAACAATAACAGAAAACTAATCCAGTACCTAACATGGTAATGAACACACAAAGGCATCTCTATAATTGAAGGATTTGGGTTTGTTGAATAAATGAACAGATCGATGAATGAATTACTATGATAACCATCCATATGGAGGTTCCCAAGGGATATAGTTTAATGGACCAAGTGCCTTTTACTTTCACATTCTTTATGAATCCTTTAAATCCACACTAAATCCTATTTGGCACGATTACCTCACCCTTAAGAACCCACCTCTCTACACATCAACACATACACATATTTTCCATAGCAGATATGCCATAATGCAAATGCTAGATTGCAAAACTATTTTCTATATTGCAAGTTGCTGCAAAGTACAATTTCATTATCTTCATTGTTTCTCCTAATACCCAGCACATAGGCTGTCCCACGTAGAAATGCAATAGATAATGGGTAAAGGAATAAATAGAATGATGGATGGGAACCAGGAAATGACTGAGAGTTCCATTTGTCATCTCTGAATCAAATACCTTGGGAAATGGAAACACGTTTGAGAACTGCAAGGTACAAGGAAACTTTGAAGAGTGCCAAGACCCCAGTATCACTATTCTTCCTTCACTTACCCAGTCTCTAATTTTTACCTGATAAAACTATTTTCCCCTTGTTTGGACATGTTTCTATTAGTGAGGGTATGCTAAGTACTATCTGATATAATCCCCAAATCTCTCCAGCTTTACACAACAAAAATTATTTCTGATTCATATTACAGTCCTTTGAAATTTTTAAGTGTGGTGGGAGTGGTCTGGGTGATGTTAGTAGTGATGGGAATGTAGTTTCAAAGAGACATCGACATGCACTGGCCAAAAAAAACTATTGCATTAGTTCCTGGGTTTCCGTGGTCCTCTATGTATAGCTTTCAGTCAGGAAATAAAGTGAGTGTGTAGAGAAGAAATACAGGCTCCTAACTAAGTTGGAATAGACAAGTACACAATATTGACTCACAACTCATGGCAGGGTACTAATGGTATTCCTCTCCAAAAGGGAAAGCAATTTAGCTTTGTGTAAAGAAGAAAAGCCAAACTATGAGAATATTTTGCAAATTTCTTAGTCTTCTCAAAAATCCACTTTAGTCTTCTATATACATATGGAGCATAATAATTCCTTCCCCAGGGGGAAATCTAACCCAAGCTATCACTGTCTTTTTAGAATCCAGGATTTCCTGGACTGGAAAGGACCTCTCCATTTAATCTGAATAGGGTTCCTTGTAATCTGGCTGCCCAGAACTGAAAAGACAAACTTCTCCCACCCCATACACAATATCCAATGGTGGAATAAAGAGAAAATGGTGGCAATATGCATCAGTAAGAGGGAGAATGGGTCTTGCAGCAATTTTTCTTTGGGAGCAATTCTGGAATCACACTGGGGACATATTATGAAGGCTTTGGAACTCAGAGGAAAAGAGTTCATCTTCCTGGTCCTGATTCGACCCTCTAGAAGTTCTACCTTGCCCACCATGCTCCATGGCAATGCGTGAAACAAGAATATCTTCTCAGACATAGCTTGGCTTCAAAGCTGGCTTCCTATACATCGAAGTTTGGAAAACCAAAGTTTGTTCGAAGTTTCAAACTGTGAAATAATTGTCAGTGTTAGTATGGATAAATGTTAGTAATCATACTTCGGTTGTTCAATGGGGTTGCAGCTAATTTATGTTTGTGTTTCCTCAATTGCTTTTAAATTACTTGTGGCTACCTTGAAACTATGAAGATTCAGTGGAAAGGCAATACAGGTAATAATCTTTGCTGCAAAGCTGCATTTTCTGTCACTGATAGAGCTATCATTTACATAAAATTAAACTTACCAAATGTATGTATGTAATTTGATGACATTTGAAAAATATGCAATTGCATAACCTCTGCCACAATTATCACATAAAACAGCTCCATCACGCACCTTTGCAATCAACCCCTGCTTCACCCTCAGACCCAGTCAACTGCTGATCTGCTTTCTGTCACTATTGATTATTTCAATTGTCCAGAATTTTTTTTATATATAAGGAATCATAGAATATGCACTATTTTGTATCTAGTTTCTTTTTTCTTATCCTAGTGATCTTGAGATTCATCCTATATTAATCTTTTTTTTAATAGTATCCTGACATATGGACGTACCAAATTTGTTTCTCTATTACTGTCTTGATGGACATTTGGGTTTTTTCCAGTTTTCAGCTGTCATGACCTATAACCTTTGACCATTTGTGTGCAAATCTTTGTGGGAATATGATTTCATTTCTTTTTTTATAAATATGGGAGCAATAAATATGGTAAGTGCATGTTTGACTTTACAAGCAACTGCCAACGTGACTGTAGGACTTTACATTCCTACTAGCAATTTATGAGTTTCAGCTAGATCCTCCAACATAGGATGTCGTCAGTCTTTTTGATTTTAGCTCTTCTAGAAAGTATATGTTGTGATTTTTTGGGTAATATTTATTTCCTTTCTGTGATGATTATACTATATGTCTTTTTATGTGCTTATATATCTTCTTTTACAAAGTGTCTCTTCAAATATTTTGTTTCCCTGCTGTGTCTTATTGAGTTATAGAGTTCTGCATATATAGTTTGGAAAAAAGGCCATTTGTCAAATATTTATATCACAAATATTTTCCCTCAGTCAGTGACTTGCCTTTAAATTCCCATAAAGGAGTCCTGTCTTGAGCAGAAGTTTTTGATTTAGATAAATTTAATATATCAGTTTTGTCTTTTATGGTTTTTGCTCTTTGTGTCCTGTCAAGAATAACATTGCTTTCCTCAAAGTAACGTGATTTTTCTCTTATGATTTTTCGTAGAATTTTTGTTTCTGGAGCTCTTACACTTGGGTCAATGGTCTGCTTTGTATCAACATTTTGGATACGGTGAAAAAAATTCATTATTTTGAACATGGATATCAATAGTGGCTTTTCTAATTTCTCCTCCGAATCACATTAGAAACATTTTGAAAAATCAATAGACTATGTATGTATTGTCTACTTCTGCAATTTTCTTGTGTTTCACATGCCTCTCTACATGCCACTACTATATCACCTTGTTTAGTGTCACTTTAGACTAAGTCTTGAAAAAATACATGGTAGGTACTCCAACTTGTTTTTTAATTTAAAAAGTATCTCAGATGTTTGATTTATTTGCATTTTTCTAATTTTTTTTTTTTACCAAGTTTGTCAAAAACTGCTATCAACAATAAAAAGAAACCCAAGAGTGTCCAAAGTTTGTAAATCAGTTTTGGGAGAAAGAACATCTTAATAATACTTTTTCCAATCCATGAATATGGTATATGTTTCTACTTCTTTTTGTCTTCCTTAAGTTTTCTTTTTTCTTTTTTCTTTTTCGGTACCGGGGATTGAACCCAGGGGCATTCTACCTCCGTGCTACACCCCCGGCCCTATTTTTTTATACTTTATTTTGAAACCAGGTCTCAAGAAGTTGCGGAGGGCCTCACTAAGTAGAGAGAGAGAAAGAGACAGGGAGAGAGAGAGAGAGAGAGAGAGAGGAGGCTGGCCGCGAACCCGGATCCTCCGGTCTCCGCCTCCCAAAGTACTGGGATTACAAGCGTGTGCCACCACGCCGGGGCCCTTCCTTAAGTTTTCTAAACAATATTTGATAGTTTTCAGTTCACAGGTGTTGTTCATGTTTAATTAGCTTTTTCCCCTGGCATTTGATATTTTGATGATCTTATAAATGGTATGTTTTATTTCTAATGTTACTTTTTTAATAGTTAGTGTACAGATATATGATTGATTTTTATATTGATCTTGTATCTCATGACCTTCATAGACTCATTAATTAGTTCTAGTAGCTTTAATGGTTTCTATGTAGACAGCCTGCCACAGGTAATTAAAGACATTTTAGTTTTTTCCTTTCCAATGTGTAAAAATTAAAAGAATTCTCACTTTCTGATGAAGGTACACACTTTACCCTTATTCCTGATCATTAGAGAAAAGCATTCAGTTTTTCACCATAAAGGATAATATTAGTTATAGCTTTTTTGAAAATGAAATCCTTCAGTGTTTATAAACTTCCCTTACATTTCTTTATTAGTTAGTTATTTCTCCTTGTGAATTTTGTGTTAATTATGTAAGAAAAAAATCTATATGTATTGAGATAATTCTTTTTTCTTTCTTTCTTTCTTTCTTTCTTTCTTTCTTTCTTTCTTTCTTTCTTTCTTCTTCCCTCCTTTTCCTCCTTTCCTTCCTTCCTCTCCCCCCTATTTGTTAGCCTACAAATATGGTGTATTGTGTTATTTGATATCCTAATGTTAATGCAATACTGCAGTACTAGAATGAACCACATTTTAATTTTCTTGTGTTATCCATTTATTTTGTTGATTGATTTAGGTGCTAAATTTTGAAAAATGAGCTTATGTTTTTTTTCATGAATTGCATTGCTCTGTGATATTGTACAAGTAAGTAATTTGTACATTTCTTATTATGTCTTTTTCTGGCCTTAAATCAGGGTAATTCTACCTTATATGATAAAAAGTATTCTTATACATCCCTTCTATTATTCTACTGGCCACTCTCTTGAATTATCTAAAATCCTTTTTGTTTCCTATTTTCTCTTTAGCTTCTACATATGAGAGAAAACATTCAACCCTTGTCTTTCTGTGATGAACTGATTTCACAGCACAATATACTCTCTAGTTCCATCCATTTTATTGTAAATGACATAATTTTGATCTTCACTGAGTAAAATTCCATAGTATATACCACATTTTCTTTATCCATTCACCTATATACAGATACCTAATTTTGTCTGTTGTGAATTGTGCTGGTTTAAACATGGATATGCATTTATTATTATAGTATTCTGACTCTAATTCTTATAAAAAGATACCAAATCATGATATTTGATAAGCTAGGTTGTATGGTTGTTCCATTCTTGGTCTTTTGGAGAACCTCCATACTGATCTCCATAGTGGTTATACTAATTTGTGGTCTCACCAACAGTGTATAAGAGTTCCTATTTCCCTACATCCTACCAGCATTTGTTATTTTTTGTATTCTTGGTGACCACCATTCTAACCTGAGTTAGATGGAATTTCAGTGTATTTTTGATTTGCATTTCCCTGATTTTAATGATGTTGAATACTTTTTCATTTATTTATTGGAAATTTATATTTCTTCTTTTAAGGATTTTCTGCACATTTTTTGGTTGGGTTATTTGTTTTTTTAATGTTAAGTTTTTTAGGGTTTGTATATATTCTATATATTAGTCTTCTATCAAAGGAGTTGCTGGCAAAGATTTTCTTCCCTTCTATAGGCTCTTTCTTCAGACTCTTGATGATTAACTTTGCTGCGCAGAAGCTTTTCAATTTAATGCCACCCTGTTTACTAATTCTCAGTATTATTTCCTGAGTTTCAGGGGTCTTATTTAGGAAGTCTCTACCAGTACCTACAATGGCTTTAATATCTTTCAAAGAAATCATTTTCTGCCTTACTTTAAAGTAATTATTTTTATAAAATTTATCTTATATGTTTGTTTTTTGCTTTTATATTTGTTATATCTTATTTTTTAAATAATAGTGCTGCAGTTTATAATATACATCTTGAAATTATTATAATATCCATTATCCTAAATTTTTTTATTTTGAGGAAGAATCTTGCAATCATGTAGTTCCATTTCTTTTTTTTTCTGTGCTACTCTGTTGCAGTGATTTGTACATATCATAAACCCCATAATATTGGTGTATTTTTGCTTATGTGCATGGTACTGGGGATTTAACCCAGGGCAATTCTTCCTGTGAGCACACACCCAGGCCTATTTTATTTTTTATTTTGAAACAGGGTCTTACTAAGTTGTTGAGGGCCTCGCTAAGCTGCTGAGGCTGTCCTCAAAACTGCAATCCTCGGTCTCAGCCTCCCGAGTACTAGGATTATAGGTGTGCACCACCACACCCAGCTTATACTATTTTTTTAAGCACTTACCTTTAAAAGAAATTAGGCAATGTAATAAAAGATATTTTTAAATTTTTCTACATATTTGCCATCTCTGATGCTTTTTTCCTTATTCACTTATTTTCTATTGGTATACATCCTTCTACCTAAAGGTGTTTTGTTGCTGTTGTTTTGTTTTAGTATTTCTTAAAATGCAACTTAAGGAAAATGGCTTCTCTTATTTTTTAATATTCATTTATTGATGCATTGTTATTATACATTTTGATACATGTCAGGGTAGCAGCATCATACATTCACACATTGCTCATTTAGCCCTCCCTCAAATCCCACCCTATTCCCTTCCCCCTCCCTCCCTTTCATGCTCTGCATAGGAATTGAGTTTTATAAGTTTGTGTATATACATCATGTGCTATAGTGTGTTTCCTTCCACTCCCCTCCCAACTCCCTCAGTTAGGTCACCTTCTTTGTTCATCTAAAGTTTTCTTCTTTGTCGGGAGTCCCTTCTAAGTCCCATTCTATCTAGCTTCCACATATTAGAGGGGAACATCCGACTTTTCACTCTTAGTGACTTACTAATTTCACTTAGCATAATGTTCTCCAGTTCTCTCCATTTCCCTGCAAATGATGTAATTTTGTTCTTCTTTGTGGCCTCGTAAAATTCCATTGTATATATATATCCAATAGTTTTGTGATCCATTCATCTGTCAATGAACACCTTGGCTGGTTCCAAAGTTTGGCAATTGTGAATTGTGCAGCTATAAACATAGATGCACATGCATTAGTCTGGTAGTTTGGGTTCAGTTCTTTTGGGTAGATGCCTAGAAGTAGTATTGCTGGGTCATATGGTAGGTTCATTCCCATTCTTCTGAGGATCCTCCACACTGTTTTCCATAGCAGTTGCACTAATTTGCAATCCCACCAACAGTGTAGTAGAGTTCCTACTTCTCCACATCATCGCCAGCATTTGTTGTTGTTTGTGTTTTTAATGATTGCCATTCTAATTGGCGTTAGGTGAAATCTCAGTTTTGATTTGCATCTCTCTGATTGCTAATGATGTTGAACATTTTTTTCATACATTTATGGGCCATTTGTATTTCTTCTTCTGTGAAGTGACTATTTAGTTCACTTGCCCATTTTTTTGATTGGATTATTTGTTTTTTAGTGGTGATTTTTTTAAGTTCTCTGTATATTCTAGATATGAGTTCTTTATCTGAGGAGTAGCTGGCAAAAATCTTCTCCCATTCTGTTGGCTCTCTGTTGAGGTTCTTGATTGTTTCCTTTGCTGCACAAAAGCCCTTTAGTTTAATGCAATCCCATGTATTGATCCTCATTTTAGTTTCCTGTGTCTTTGGGGTCTTATTGAGGAAGTCTACCTGTGCCTATGTGTTGAAGTGTTGAGCCTATGCCCTCTTTGAGTAGCTGCAAGGTGTCTGGTCTGATTTCTAGGTCTTTGATCCATCTTGAGTTGACTCTTGTATAAGGTGAGAAAGTGGGGTTTATTTCTATTTTTCTGCATATGGTTAGCCAGTTTTGCCAGCACCGTTTGTTGAAGAGGCTATCCTTTTTCCAGTGGGTGTTTTTAGCCCCTTTGTCAAAACTCAATTGGCTGTAGGTATGTGGGTTTGTTTAGGAGTCTTCTATTCTGCTCCATGGGTCTATGTGTCTGCTTTTGTGCCAATACCATGCTGTTTTTATTACTATAGCTTTGTAGTGTAGTTTGAAGTCAGGTATTGTGATGCCTCCTGCATGGTTCTTGTTAATGAGAACTAATTTTGCTTATTTTTTTGTCTAATTTTTTTTTGCTTCATTTCTTATAGAATTATTGGCTGGCATTTTTTCCTTCACTACTTTAAAGATGCCGATCCATTTTTCTTCAGGTTATGAGTAATTTTTTTATGCATACTATTTTTTTTGGAATGATGAACAACATTTTTTTCCCCATTTGTAGGTTTTAGTTTTTTTTTTTTTTTTAGCGGTACTGGGGATTGAACCCAGGGACATTCTACCTCTGAGCTACACCCCAGCCCTATTTTTTATTCTTTATTTTGAAACAGGGTCTCACTAAGTTGTGAGGGCCTCACTAAGTAGCTGAGGCTGGCCGCGAACCCAGATCCTCGGGTCTCAGCCTCCCTAGTACTGTGATTACAAGCATGCGCCACCACCCCCGGCTAGGTTTTAGATTTTGATGTATTATTTTTAACCGTATTGGAGTTTGTTCTGACATACAATTAAATTACTCAGAGTAAGTCTTTTGAGGATTATTCTTTGTTGGTAACATCCAGAAAAGCCCATTTTCCCCATAAGGTTATTTCCACTAGTAAGATCTAGCCTTCTGAGTTATTATGTGATACTCATTGCATTATGAGATCTTTCCTTTTTGACAGGTGGGAACACAAATTACCACCAGCCTCATGCTAGCCTGGGACATTATTGGAGCTACTCTAAAGTTCTTTTCTGGCCTCATATCATTATCTCTCATTCAGACTCATCTCAGTTCTCAGCTGGTGCCCCAGTGACCCTTCAGAGCATCATTATAGCTCTTTTCCTGTGCAGTTTCCCTCTCTTCAGAACTCAGTCCTGAGATTTCCAGGAACCTGGGTCTCTGTTAACTTCAAACTTAACTTCTTAAAGTAGTCACACTTTGCAGCTTCTTTTTTATCTTTTCTATCCACCTTTTTTTTTGTAAACTGCCTTCAGGTAGTAAGTTGGGGGCAACAATAATGGGATAATTCTTATTTGTTTCTCTTCTCTCAGAAGTTCCAGTTTTATCTGCTTGTTGCCCTATGTCTGAAAAGCATTGTTGTATATAATCTCTTTATTTTTTCTTATTGTTTAAACAAAAAGAATACATTGGGGCCATATTATTTCATTTCTGCTGGGAGGGGATGCTTCTCGAATGGTTAGAGTGTAATTTCTGTTTTTCAAGATTTTGTCATACTGCCCACTAGTTTGAGATCAGAAGTAGTTAACATTCTCACTATGGGTCAAAATTTTCAGAAATTAATTTATATAGCCATATATATACATGCATATATATAATATGAATATATTCTTTTCTTTCTTTTATATCCTTTATGTACTTACATATCTTCATATATATGTGGTGTGTGTGCATATATATGATAGCCTATATATATGCGTATATATACACATATATATGATAGCATATATGTATGTGTGTGTGTATTTCTTTCCTTAAAAAGCATGTCTTCTGTTGAGTTTATTCTGGGCATTGCTCTCCAGATGGCAGTGAGAAACAGGATGGAGAGAGTAGAGATGGCACTCTTACAGACATATATCAATTCCCTTACATCCTACTTGGGAAGATTGTCTCCACGTCACGCCTATATGTAAGGGTGATGAGAAAATTTATTGAGCAGTGTAGTCTGAAGACAGAGAACAGGTTTAATGTAATTTTATACCATCTTTGTACAATACTGTTGCTTTCTTGATTGTCCTGTAAAAGCATAGTGATTTGCTTTATGACCAAACCATCCGAAGAGGGGAGGAAGGATAATAGTTGGTAATAGTTGGGTGTCAACTGACTAGTCAAATCCTAGAGAAGAAACTGACTCATCAAAAGAAGCTTGAAGCTTTGCTAAATGTTATCAGGAAACTCCAGCTACAAGACTTGGTGATAGACTGATGTTTGACTGTAAAAGAGGAGCATAATTTTGTATCCATCTGAATCCATCAAAATGGTTGAATTATTCAGAGCTTTTGGATTCTGTGTGTTGCCTCAAGCAGCTGGGAATAGTAACAATTGTTTATTCATAATTATCCACTTGATGGTGTCCCATACTAAATCTAGATGAGATGTCGGCATTTAAAACATAATATTGGTAGGATACTCAACATAACTAGGAAATAGTGAAGAGGGGAATGATTATATCAGGAGTAATAAGCCCATACACCCACTATGTCCTGCATAAAAGCCTTGCAGACTCAAGACCTGAGCGATACATTGGTGAAGGCAGTGGTGGCACATGTGAATAGTGACTAGTGGCTGCCTTTGCCAACTGGGATGCTGGCAGGAACTGCTATGGCTGGAACGAGCTCACTATTTCTAAGGGAGTGGATAATGTTGGGTGGTTGCACCTAATTGGAGGGACATAAAGAGGCTAACAGGCTACCCTGGAGATCAGAATGGTTTAATGTATTTGAATATTTATCATTTTAAATGATAATGGTTCTAAGAGTGCTAAGAGAGCTGGACAGCCCAGTATATGATTATTATGACTGAAAACCATCTTAAGATTTAGTTAACGGCTACCCTGGTTTAAAACATGACAGTCAGCTGGGCGTGGTGGCGCACGCTTGTAATCCCAGTACTTTGGGAGGCGGAGACTGGAGGATCTGGGTTCATGGCCAGCCTCAGCTCTTTCTCTCTCTCTCTCTCTCTCTCTCTGTTTCTCTCTCTCTCTCTCTCTACCTAGTGAGGCCCTCCGCAACTTCGTGAGACCTGGTTTCAAAATAAAGTATAAAAAAATAGGGCCGGGGGCGTAGCGCGGAGGTAGAATGGCCGTGGGTTCAATTCCCGGTACCACAAAAAAAAAAAATAAATAAGTAAATAAAACTTGACAGTCAGTTCCAACTCCTCTCCCAAGTGTCAAAATTAAGTAATTTCAAGCACCTAGAATCACGTGAATGAAATAAATTCTAGACACAGTGAAAGCAAGATCCTATTAATAATATACATAATGCAAGTTTATTCTACTAATATTTCTCTTAGTCTTCCTTCAGTGGGATTTGCAGCTATTTGCTATGCCTATCATTACATAGAGGAGAAAAAAAGAATCACTGACATTAGATTTTTATTTATTTGTCATTAGTTTTGATCTAACACTAATAAATTGAGACCCAGCACTTTCTTGTAGCTTACTGGTAAGAAATGGATCTAGCGAAGAACTGGTGAAAACATAGTTTTCACTCTTTGTTTAGTCATTAATTTACAAAACATGTAGTGGATGGCTATGCATTGTGCCTACAACATAGGTGGTGAAAAAACTGAAATCCTCTGTGATAGTTAATCTAATTTGTCAACTTGACCGGATCATGACACACCCAAGATCATGTGACTTTGGGTGTATAATAGCAGATTAAACAAAAAGTCCTGCCCTAAATGTAGGCAGCAGGGTTCTGATAGGTGCAGGATGTAGATAAAAGAAGGAGAAAGCAGCGTAGAGCGCTGCGCGATTCTTTCTGAAGAAAACACATCTGCTCTCGTCTGAGATCGTCGGCCTCCAGCCCTTCGAACTGAAACTTCACCATCGTTTCTCCGAAGAGCTTCCTGATCTTCACATCTTGGACTGGGACTGAATTAGTGGTTGCTCCGATCCTAAGACTCCAGCTCTTAGACCGCTCGACCAGCTACTGGTTCCACTGACTCTCCACATGCAGTCAGAACTCGGGACTACATTGCAAGCTGATCTGATAAATTCCTTTTTCCATATACTCATTCTGTGAATTCTGTTAGTCTAGTGAACCCTGACCAATACATCCTCTGACTATGGAATTTGCATTCCATCATAAGTAGAAAAAACCAAGGCCCAAGTGTAGACATAATAAGTGATTATGTCATTTACTGCAAATCAAAAAAGATAGGGAGGATAAGTATATTGGGAAGGGGAATACAATTTTAATAAGAACGCTTAGAGTAAAAACAGAAAGTAAAAACCTAGAAGATGTATGGAAATCACTTACATGGCTTTCTGTGGGAAGAGAATTACAGAGTTGTGAGCCAATGTAGAGACCAGCAGTGGCATGCCCCTCCACCCACTATATGCACTAAGAATGGTATAAAAGCCAATGTCCACACTGGTACTGAAAGGGGAAGAGTATTAACAAATGAGGTCTGAGGAAGCTTAAGTTTCTGAATGAGAAAGAGGACTTGTCTTAGTCCTTTAGGGCTGCTATAACAAAATGCCATAGACCAGGAATTCTCAATTCTCAAGGATGGGAAGTCCAAGATCAAGGCACTGGCAGGTTTGGTGTCTGGTGAGGGCCTGTCCCTCATTAACAGCATCTTCTTGGATATATCCTTAAATGGTGAAAGGAGTAAAGAAGTTCTTTGGCCATGTGTTATAAGAGCTCCATCCTCATGTTCTAATAGCTTCTGAAAGAACCAACTCTTATTACACTGGGGATTAGATTTCAGCATATTAATTTGAATTTCTGGGGGACACAAACTTTCATATCATAACTGGAAGCTATAGAATATGTTGAACCAAGTAGTTATCAACTGAGCTTTGTTTCTGTTGAACATCTCTGGCAGCTGCTCTGTCATGTGAAGATTTTGAAGGGCAAGTATAGATTCAGGGAAATAATTGAGGTCATTATAATTGCCCAAACAGGAGATGATTGTGGTTTGGACTATGGTGGTAGCACTGGATGTGAAAATATAAAGTTCTGGATATTTTCAAGATAAAGTCAGTAAGTTTTCCAGTGAGTAGGACACAGAGAAAAGAATTAAAGATGATGCTAAAGTTTTCAGCCTGAGCAAGTTATAAGTTGTAAGAAGGAGCTACTATCCTCTGAGTTGGGGATTGCTGCTCTTGAACCAGGTTGGGCCAGTTAACTTGGAGATGTTGGGAATCATCCAGAGATATTGAGTGGTTAGATATATGAGTCTGAAAATGAGGAAGAACTACAAAGGAAACTTGTTGTCACCATATATAGATTTTATTCAAAACCATAGACCTATATAAAATTTTAAAGGAAATGGATGTCACTAGCAAGAAAAAGAAAAACGAAACATATTTAGATATAGGCTACTAAAATTAAGAGGCTTCACATTTGTAAGAAGGTAAGAATTTTGAATTAACCTGAATTATATCAGGGCAAGTGAAATCTAAATATGTTTTCTAGCTTTTTTTTCAACTCCTGAGTATATAATTCAAAGTGCTATAAACAACTGGCAAAGTATCTATATTCAATTGACCTACAGAATAAGAACTAGTATGATAGGAATGGCAGAGTAGATATCTCTACAGTAATACATATTCCAAAACAAATTAATCATCATATTTCATGGGACAAGAATGTGACACATCTCATGATTAAAACTTAAAATGTACCATGTGACTTCCAACAAAATACTATTTAATGCTCAAATCTGGCTACTACAAAAGATTTTTAAAATGGCAGCAGATTACCATATATTTAAGAAGGTAGTAATCCCAACTGTAGCATGATGTTGGGTATTGGCACAATAAGTATAAAAGCTCTACTACCTAGTATTCATATTTTAATAGACATTTATGCCTTTTTCTTTTTATCTCTACTTCATTAAATGAAAAACATGATGAATGTTTCTCCCCCTTAAAGCACCTCTTCTCTACTCTATTTCTGAGATCAATTTCCCCAAATTGCACCATGTTTTGGTTCACAGAGATCTTGATTATCATATGAAACACCATTATGTCATGCTGGTCTACCACATTGATGACCTCATGGTTATGGGATGTGTAGAGAAAGAAAAAAGCAACCACAGTAGTTGATTTTGTAATAAACTTGCATCAATGAAGATAGGAAATAAAACCCTTGGATACAAGAATGCTTGATATACATTTTTTTCTTTTTGCATATGTGTGGAGCTGGGTATCAAAACCATGACCTTGCACATGCAAGGCAAGTGCTCCAACACTGAGTTACAATCCCTAGTCCCAAGATAAATTTTTTGATAGATAGCAAGCTTTAAATTTAGACAGAGTAGATGCACCTTAGTTACTGATTAAACAAAGATGTTGGGGCAGGTAATATGTTTGTAACAGTAAACTACAAATAGGACATAACTTCTATAAGTAACAGAGCTTAAACCTATAAAAAATTCATATTCAGAAGAATATTACAGATATATTTCTTATATCAAATAGTGAATTCAACCTGGAATTCAGCAGTATTGACAGACACAATCCACAAGGGATAATATCTAGCACCAATAAAAATTTCTGAAAATTTAAAAACAGAGACATTATGTTATAATCTGCCAGAAAAATGGAGTGATGAATTGTGAAGATAATTTTGAATCTTAGTACCAAACCCATGTTACAAGAGGAATGTATGAGAAGTTAACTAATGATAATTTAATTTACAACAATATAACTCAGTCAAAATGATTTTTTACTTTAAAGGCAGAAATTGAATTTATTTCAAACTTAGAGAATAAACTAATCAACTCTTAATCTCTTGCAAAGTTTAAGGAAGGAGAACATTCTGAAATTAAAGATAATATATGTTAGGAAAGAAAATGAATTTTAACTGTTAGTATAGATTTAGTCTTGTTAAGCAAAATACGTTAATAAAAATAACTTCTACAATTAAAGTTACTTACATAATTTTTCTTGAAAATATTTTTTGACCAAGTTGTAGTAACAAAAGTTATATAAGGATTAGGAAGTAGTGTTCAACTACTTTCTTAATCTTCCTTAGTCTGAATTAAAAGATTAACCTAAAAAAGTAAATGAAAGAAAACACACAACACTTCACTTTCTGATACTGGCTAATCTCACTTAACATAATATTCTCTAGTTCCATCTATTTTCCTGCACTGCAAATGACATAATTTTATTCTTCTTTATGGCTGAGTAAAATCTCATTGTGTGAATATGCCACAGTTTCATTATCCATTTATCTCTTGACAGACACCTAGGCTGATTCTTTAATTTGACTATTATGAATTCTGATGTTATAAACATGGATATGCACGTATTGCTATAGTATTCTGACTTCAATTACTTTGGAAAGATATTCAGGAGGTGTATAGCTGGGTCATATGGTGGTTCCATTCCCAGTCTTCTGAGGAACCTCCACAGTGAACTCCATGATGGCTGTACTGATTAGCAATTCCAACAAATGTATAAGGGTTCCTATTTATTTATTCCTATTTATATTGTTTGTATTCTCGATAATTGCTATTCTAACTGGAGTTAGATGGAATCTCAGTGTAATTTTAATTTACCTTTCCCTGATTGTTAATGATGTCGAACATTTTTTCATATATTTATTGGCCATTTGTATTTATTCTTTTGAGAAGTATCTATTCAGGTTAATTGCCCATTTTTTTTTTTTTGGTCATCTTAGTGTTAAGCTTTTTAAGCTCATTGTGTATTCTAAATAAAGATAAATGAGGAGAGATTTCAGTAAATTGTGGAAGGGGATTAAGGGAGGGAGGGGGAAGGAGATTTGATGAAGGAAACAGTTCAGATAATGCTAGGTACATATATGAAACTGTGGACACCAATCTCAATAACATGTATGGGGAGAGACAGGGAGCAGGGAGGGGGCCAGAGCCAGACATGTTACGGTTTGGAGCGATGCCGCGGGTTCTTGTTCTTAGCTAATTTAGAAAAAGTTAGCCAGAACTACTGTTGCAAGCTTGAACAAAGTTTTTTTATTATACAGAGAGAAACGGGGGACAGAGTAAACAAAGCACCACGCCAGAGGTGACGTAGTGGAGTGCCTTGAAAGTAAGGCACTGAGGCCCTTTGAACATAC
>PVJS01028046.1:0-25785 GCA_004027185.1 Glis glis
AGAGAGAGAGAGAGAGAGAGAGAGAGAGCTGAGGCTGGCCGCGAACCCAGATCCTCCGGTCTCTGCTTCCCAAAATACTGGGATTACACCACGCCCGGCTACTTTTTTTAGTTTTTAAGGTACAATAGTATATCATGTGCGGTATACAGGAAGTAGAAAGAATAGAGATAACAATCCTTCCCAAGCTACACTGTGTCTAAGAGGCAGTATTACTGAAAAGGTTACCATGCACTTCAGTGATCCACTGTAATTGTGCAGACAAGATGTTATGGAAGGGGAAAAGGCATTCTAATTACAACTACATTCGTTTCTATTTAAAAGCAGGTGCATACACTTGCATATGTAAATTCAATAAAGTTCACACTTCCTTCTCTTTTCTTGCCAGACCGGAATAGTTAATCTGAAAACTTAGCTTTTAATTACATTGCCTGATTCCTCAGACTGAACACAGGATTGTGCCCCAAAACATCTGCTATTGACAAAAGAATGTATATAATCACACACACACACAAAAATCATTTTGAGTTATCTTTACTGTAAAGCACTTTTTCTCATCACTAAAGATTTCTGGATTTTAAGTCAAGAAAAAAATGAACTCTTTATCCCAGGGCAACTCCCTATTTAAATTTTGATCTGGAAAGAGACATGATGTGTCAAAGTTTCTGACTTACTATTTATTAAAAGTTTCTTCAGCTCCTCACTATCAATAGTCTGTAAGTTTTTACTACATTTCGAGGAGAAGTGAGTGTATTGTTGACAAATGACCAGAGGATTAGAGCATCAACAGGGGTTGACCCAATCAAAAACCTGTAGGCAGATTCTAGACTTCTTTTTCAACATCCCAAACTCAAGCTGGCTACTTTGATGGACTCCACTTCCTTTCCTGAGCCTTATGTTGGATCTTGTCACATCTCCCTATGTTAGTTGCTTCCTCTATTACAGCCTTTCTACCTTCAGTCTTGCCCAGCTCTTAGCTATTTACCACCCTGTGGCCATAATGGTTATCTAAAGTGTAAATCTGATTATGTCACACAACACAGGTTCTATTCTGAACCATCTTCTAAACCCACCACCGGCTACTCCATAGGAATGCCTTCCTATTCCCCAGTTGTATTTGCAATTCTTTGTACACATCACACACTCTCAGTATGTTGTTTTCTCTTCCTTGACAGCCTACCCAGTTACCCAGTGCCATTCCCATGTGGCTAACTCCTAGTCAGTTTTCATAAGTCAGTTTTATTCCCTCCAGTAAGCCTTCACGTCCTCTTCTGTGCCCTAAAGCCAAACCTTTGTCCACCTACAGCTCATAGCAATGTCACACCATCAGAACTGATCCAACTCTTTGTCTCCTGCAGACTCCTTGAAGGAAGAATTCTTCTTCACCCCTGTACTTCCAGCATCAAGTTGGGACACAGTGACACCTTTTAAGTGTTCACTAAGTTTGAAGACCACAAAGAGCATGTGGTCCTAAAAGAAAGACTCCATAAATTTCAGAATTGTGATAGGCGTTGAAAATAATCTGTCTCCGCTTCTTAATTTACAAATGAACTTTCAAATTACATTTAAAGCTTAAGTGATTTTTTTTCCCAATAGCCTAAAGATGACAGAAGGAAAAACAAGCCCGTGTAGATGGACACCTCGCCCCTCAAAACTGCTTAGAAGTCTCTAAGGAAAAGACGTCCGAGGAATATAAGAGAAATCATGGAATGCCACTTATTTCAGCTCCAACCACACATCTCTACGAAATGGCTGGGGAGCTTTCCACAGCGGCCCAAGTAAAGCAAGGCTCATATCAGTTACCTGCATTTGTACCTACACTTCCAAAACTCACTCGTGGGACATTCCTCTCCTGGGAAGAGGTCGCCACACTTGTTGAAAGGAGTAGGTTGTTCCCAGTCCTCTCTCTGACAGCCTGATTTTGGACTACAATTGAAATACAGAGTCGACACAGTCCGGGAGAGACATTGGAAGAGGAAGAAGTGGGACACGGGTGGGGATGTTATAAAAGCCTAGACTACCGGGGCGGCCGATGAGGAGGTGAGACCAGAACCGGGCTCCGGTCCGCCCGGCCCAGGCGCGCAGGGACCCGCGACCTCAGCTCGGGCCCCGCTCTCGTCTCTAACCCATCCCGGGCCAGAGCTGGCGCTGGGGAGCGGGACGGCGGAGGCCGCCACCTGTGGGCTGGGACCAAACTCCTTCCCGGCCCCGAGTCCGTCCCGAGGCGCTCGGGGGCCGCTCCGCCGCCATCGTGACCCGCCAGCGCGCCCCGCCATCGGCCGAGCCGGCCCCGGCCCCGGCCCCGAGCGAGGAGCGCGGAGCTCCAGCCCGCTCCAGCGCCGCGGCTTCCGGCCGCCGTGGTTTCCGTAGCAACGGCTGCGCCGGCTGCCGGGACACCGGAGACGCTCCCGGGGTCAGAGGTCATCTCCGTGGCAACGGAAACTTCCCGCGCTACGGCAGCTCCGATGGGCCCCTTCCGCCGCATTGCGTAGCGGAGCCCCCAGCGCCCCGAAGAGGGGGACGCGCGGGGGACAGGTGCCCGCGAGCCGAGGGCGGCGGCGGGGCGGGGGCTCCGGCCGCCGGGTCACGCGAGGAGAAAGCCTGCCCCTCGCCTCCCCGGGGCTAAATGAGTCTAGACTCGGAAGCCTGCTCCGCCACATTACCTAGGGGCTCCATGTCTGGAAACACATCTGAGCTGCGGCGCTGGCCGGCTCGCAGCTTTGCAGAAATCAAATAATGATACAGATCCCCAGAAACCAAAGGCCTGTGCCCAACGCCCTGGCTTCCACCAAACTTCCTCGTCTCTGATGCAAACTCTGGACCACTCAGCCCCAGACCACAGCGACCCAGGACCCCCCACCTCCTAAAGCGAATCCAGATAGGAAGCCAGATAGACTGGCGTGGTGGTTGGAAGGGCAGGGGGCTCTGAAGTTTGAAGATGACTGCTTTTAAAACTGAGAAAATATATGTTAAAGGAGGAACTGCTTTCAGGGACCAGAACTCCAGAGGTTCTGTATATTGTGTCCCCCCCAAGAACAGAGTAATGCCACAAGGGAGGGTCCAGTTCCCGTTTTCAGAGAGATGAGTTCAAAATAAGAAAGAACAGGTCACTCAGCTTTAGCAGAAAAGGAGACAAAAGCTAAAGATTAGAAAAGGAAAGGAAGCGGACCCTGGCAGATAAGGATTCAATGGTGCCCTCACATTTGCACTTTAAGGCCGAGCCTACCGGAAGGGGGAAATGCGATTGGCTCTTTAGCTTGTATTTTTGAGAAGGGATCAAGTGGGAAAATAGACTGCAGGCCTCAGGCTTTGCTTTTACAAGGAAGGAGAGTATAAAATGTGGGCGAGGGAATGTTTGCATACGGTGTTGCAGGTTGCCTGTTATGGCGGAAGAAGAGCCAGGCATTAAGGCCACTAACTCTTTGTTTCCTTCTTTCTTTTTTGTTACTTATCATTTAGAAGCCAAATACTTGTTTGGCCCTATTGGAAAGAAGTCAGCAGTAAGTGAACTTCCACAGTTCACTTTTGCAAAGATGTCTGTTTTTCACCATTAGTTCATTTTACTAAAGTGTATTGAGTAAAAAAAAAAACCCTGTGGTGGGTTTTTGTAGGAGACAGTGATAAAGGCAGTAGTGCCCAACAGTTGTTTGGTGACTTTCTTAATGTTAGTTCATCAGACAAACAAAAAGTTCAATGATCTCTATAAAACATGTGTTTGTTATTCTATTCCTCCTTTGGGCCCCCAAATATAGGAAGCCTTCACAATTCCTCTTTTTCCATCTTCATTTTACCTTATATATTTTGACTTAAGGAAATAAATTAGTTTGTAGCAACTAGAAAAAAAAATATACAGGAAAAACATCAGGACATCATTGTTTCTTCAAAAGCCCAATACCAAACATATATTGAGGGACTGAGAAGTCTCCTCAGAAAATTCCCTTCAGTGCCCAGGTTCAACTCATAACTAAATCTGGTACATATCACACCAATAAAACCTAAGGAAAACCACACAGACTACAGCACTGGACAGGTGAACGTGGAAGGAGGTATTTTCCTGATCCTCAGTCCCTGCTGAAGGTGGGACTGAGTTGGGCCCAAAGCTTTTTATTTAGGCACACTACAAGGATGGGTTTAAAACCTAATAGAGGAGATCCGGCTGTCCTGTTGAAACCTCTCTACTGCTTCCCCTTAAAGCATAAGAAACTATTTTGAATAAATGCTTCCATTTTGAGACAGCTGCATGGTATTTATAGAGAACTTATGAGTCAATTTGAGTGAGGTATGATGCCAAAATGTGCAAAGGAGTGAAAACATTGGTTGTTGTCCTTGTTACCATAGTATAAGAACACATCACAAAAGTCTCCGATGTTTGTGTTGCTAAACCCAGAAGGCTGGGTTCGAACATTTTAAAGGAGTGGTTCACTGTGGGAAATGTGAAGTATAGAATTAGCTTTAGCACTTCTGAAAGTAATGCATCATCCGAACCAAATTTCTCAGCTAAGGATACTAAGATGAGAACAGGCTCTGTTGTGGGGACAGCCAAAGTCACCTTCGTTGTTAAAACTAAGTTTAGATTCTTATGCACTGAATTGTACACCTGTTACCTTAGATTTAAGCTTCAAAAAGGAAAACCTACTCTTCCAACAAGTCGGCACTTGGAAGCCTATCTAAAATGCCATCCTTTGGTTCAGAGTGGCGCTGCTCTGCACAACTCATTTTGCTATGTCAGTAACTAAAGCTTCCTGGGTGGAGTCCAAGGCCAACTCATCTTACATGGGATCCCACTCCAAAGCCAAACGTGTTAGCAGGACCACGTTACACCTGTTTGGTCTTCTAGTCACACGGTCTGCATATGATGCCTTCATTTGCTACATACTCGGTGTTTAGAAATGCAGAGCTTGTGGCCCATTTGTGGCTCACCTGAATCTACAAGAACCCAGAATGAGTCGGCAGGCTGAGCAGAAGGAGTAAAATGTGCTAACCCCCTTTTTTCTTCCCTCTCTCCCTATTTCTTCACTTTAAAAGCCATGGAAGCCCTAGATGTAAAGCAACTAACTTTTAAAAACAGTGCATATGTAAATGAGTAATAGCGGCATACCAGGTGTTTTAGGTACCTTTAGCAGCTAAAACACCTTAGTAAAAGGCAAAAGCAGAGCTGAAAGGCACAATCCCTCAAAAAAAAAAAAAAAGGTAAGAGAAAGTGCTAAGATGACCGACCAAGCCCAGCTTGTTCCATTGCAAAGTTACATGGCAGAGAGAGAGAGAGACAAGGGGAGGGGAGGAGACTGAGCTCAGAAAAGGAGACACTCAGAAGTTCTCAATGCGCTTAGCAAAACCAGGTCTAGGACATCCTCTCTGTACCTATCCTCCTTGCCACTGACACATGCACTCAATTAAATTCTCATAGATTTCGATGTATCTTAAAAATCTGTGCTTTCCAAAGTCCCAGCAAGCTGTAGCGGGTTGGGGGTATCCTGTGTGTTTTAGTGGGTGTATACATTTGAGTCTGTGGCTTCCTTTGCTTGTTTTATATTATGTGTCTGAAGAGAGAGCAATGGCATGACCTTAGGGTTTATCTTTATTGTGAACTTTCTCTTTCAACCACATTTCTTTCCTTATCACACTTTGTTTCAAGACCAGTGACCTAGATTATTTTCCAAACCCAGCCTGTTATAGCCACTGGTCAGTCCAAACTATCATACTGGTTCAAAGAAACATACTAAGCTTCCTCCAGGCAAAATAAGTACCTTCGACTGAGTATTCCCTATTTAATGATTTGCAGTCACCTTGCATGACTCATGCAGGGAAAGTTGCAGCAGGTAATATTTATTCTAAATGCACAGCTATTGCTCTACTGGGAAAGTAGGACATTGAAGTGTGTGTGTGTGTGTGTGGTGTGTGTGTGTGTGTGTGTGTGTGTGTGTGTGGTCTCTGATAATAGTTGTAGTGTGAAATATTAGACGTTTTATGAAAATAGTAAGTTTACTTTATATCCAGGATTTTTAAACTTTTGCAATTTATTTTGAAAACTATATATAGCACAAATATATTCTGCATTTTCTTTTTTCAGTTAAATGTTATAGAAAAACAACTGCAAAACATTATAAGGCCTATGGAGGTAATGAATAACTTTGGGGTAGATGAGTAACTCACCCTTAAATTCATGCTTCTGTTATCTGCTTATTTTCACACCAAACTGATTATATAGTATTGTTCTGAACATCCTTCCAGGAACCCCAGGACCAAACTCTGTATACTTGTTGACAATTTTAAAAAATGGGAATAAGCGATAAAGTATTTCATAACTTATAGAAACTGAGAAGAAAATGTAATCTAATATTTATCTCTGAAATAATAAAAGGTGCTTTACACCAAATTTACTGGTACTTGGCAGTATTCTGCCAAGCTGCTTACTGTAGAACCAAACTAAGCTAATTGTCCTCTTTTTAGATTTAAGATAACATAATAGGTAGTAGTCAATCTGTTCTTCTTGGTTTTAACAGTTAAGAGGATTTTAGTCTTTGTTTTATTTTAACTACCCAATTAACTTCTTAGTTGTACTGCTATCTTGGGATCAAAAACCTGCAAACGATTTTAGGCTTCATGTTAATAGCAGAAGGAAAATGGAACTCGCCAAATATAATACTGAAAAGGAATGGCTGGGCATGAGTTGGGTTCAAACTTAAAAGGCAAAACTTTTAAAAGGCAAAATAAATAACATGACACACTAATGTCCTATTTAAAAAAAAATCTACTAAATGCTCCGGGGCCCCAGGTTGGAACTTGAATCTCTGACAATCTGAGACTAAACTATCCTATGAGAAGAGTCGGTGACGTTAGACACACCTTGAGTTAACCCATCACTACACACAAGTGCTCTAGTTCATAAGCTGCAACATATATTGCTCTAAACATAGATTGTCATTTGTTAAACACCTTCCAAAATGCTGTCGAAGGGGGGGGATCTTTTCCAGAGACATGAAAGTGGGTGGGGTGGGGGAAGAGTAATAAAAAGATTTTGAGTCGTGTCGATGGGGAAAAGTGTTTCTAGTAAAATTGTTCACTAAAGACACGGAGAGGCCTGTAAAGAATCCTTGTGCATGCTGAATTATCTCCCACTGTGCAGTATTAAGGAAGCCTGGCTTCAAGGTCCCTAGACAAATGGCCAAGTCTAAAAAATAATGGTTTTACAGTAGTATTCCTTTCTCGGAAGAGAGCTAAAGCTTTTCACAGAAGGACAGGCACAGGAAGGCTTCAGACCCCACTGTTTCTACTGCGTGGAGTAGTGAGCCCTCCCCTCCCAGCCGCAGCCCTGGCCTGTCCCACTTTGGAGCCTGTGAAACCGCCCTGCAGATGTAGGTTGGCTCGGCTTGAACCAGGCATCAGGTTCAAGCGGCAGGTTGGTGCCAGGGGGTGGGGATCTCATAGCCCAATTGGGAATGCATGCGGCTGGGAGGGTGACCACTCTGCTGGGCTGTTCTCAGATTGGCAGCACCCTGTCAGAGTTGCTCCACGCTGAGGAGTTAAGCCAGGGAAGGGTAAAAGGACAGGGGACAGAGTGCGGAGAGGGGGGCAGGAGGGTTAGACAGGGTGTAGAGCTAGAAGACAGGGACCCGGGTTCCAGGACAGAGGCGCCAAGTTCACTGCAGCACCGCGCCCGCCTGGCAGTCAAAGGCGACTCCCCAAACCTCCACCGCCACCCCAACATCCCGGCTGGGGAGACTCTGCCCTTCTGGACGGTCTAACAACTCGCAGTTTCTTTTCCCTTTTGCTGCAGAAGTGGCGGCCGCCAAGGGTGCTCAGCCTCCACACCCACTGCCTCCATCCCCGCCCACCCACACCTCCTCTTCCTCCTCCTCCTCCTCCTCCTCCTCCTCGGCTCGTGGCAGCCCCCTCGGAGCGCGCCTGCCCAGCCTGGCTGCATTTACAAAGTTCAGAGGCTGGGAGCGAGCAGACACTTGCTGCCCAGCCCTCAGGGTGCGGGGTGCCAGCGAGGCCCCCGGCTGAGCTCCGGGTGTCAGTGATCGACTGCACCGCAGTGCCCGCTTGGAGCCTCCAGCACCCGCGGCCACTGCAGGACTGCCGGTCCCCTGCCCCCTCCTCCCGACTCCGCTCCAGACACAAACACCGCCGGTCCCTCCCCACCCTGCCACTGGGAACCGAGGCCGGGGACGCCACACACCCCCGACTGCCGGCGGGCGCGGCTCTGAGAGCAGCCTCCTGGCCGGCGCCGCCGCCGCCACCACGCAGCCCTCCGGCCTAGCCACCCCGGGTCACCGGCTCCGCCGCCGCCGCCCCCAAACGCCTCAGACTGAAAGGCGGGGAAGTGAACCCCGGGGACCCGGCTCCCCGAATCAGCTGCATTTGCATGTCTTATGTAATGTACTGCAAGTTTCCCGGTTGGAGCCCTTTGAAATCGGGGCGCATGATCACCAGGAGGCTTAAAGCAGGGACCCACAGCCCGGCCCGTTCCCCCCGTGGGACCCGGACGCAGGGTTTGACCCAGCTCTTTAAAGGAGGGGGATTTAAATGACAATGCTAGGCGGGCCGGGCTCCTCCACGCAATCCGGGGTTCCCTCCCGGCAGAAGCAGCCCTGCCTGCTCGAGTATTCCCGGCGGTAGGGCAGGAGGTGTCAGGCAGACTCGGGCATCCAGAGCTAGCGGGGGAGGGAGGCGGGGGCTGACGGAGGAGCGGGCGCGAGGGAGGGGGCCTCTTTTACTTTGGTAAAGGTGATCGAGGTGGCGAACATTGTGCCAGCTAATCAGAAAGTCTAGAGCTCTGTCCCCGAACCTGCAGCCGAAGTAGGGAGAGCTCCCTGCTCTTTCTCCTGACAACTACCGAAGCTTCGGCTGCCGCGGGCACAACCTTAACCCATAGCCCTTCTATTAATATGCCAGCAAGCATAGGCAACCCAATACATTTAGAGGAGGGGAAAAAGAAGTTTCCTCCTCCCTCCTAGTGATGGATCGTGTCACAGCCCAGAGATGCTGATAATGGTTCGGGGGTTCGCAGACGCGGATCCAGATGCTACTTGTTTATTCATGCAACACCTCTAGAGCGACACTGTCCTGGGCTCCTGGTACGTTTCCCCTACCTTCCTGCATAGCAGAACTGCAGATCTAGCTCGACGAGCAACAGACAGGTTATTACGAGGAAAAACAGAACACGATGCACGTTTTGCTTACCAGTTGGGTTCTTGTTTTTCTTAAGACTCTTGCCACAAAGACACTGCAGCATATGCGTTCCTTTGCTGAAAATGTTCCAAAGAAACCACATTGATTTGGGCGAAAAGCAATCCAGCAGCTTAGACACCCTGAGAAACAAGAGGTCCTTGTGGTTGCATAATAATAATTTGAAATCAGTTCTGAAGAGGGGCACCGGTTTTACCATAGGAAAAACGATAATATTCCGGATCTTCTCCCAGTTTTTTCCCCTCACGTGGTGTATTTCTTTGAGACTTCTCAGTGACTGTTTTTTCTCGGCCAGGGTGAATGATTTATCCCCCCGCGATCACCACTGGATTAGAACAGAAGGGTTGGCAAAAAAATCCTCTTTCAGCATGAAGTCAAACACAAAGGCAAAGAAATCCCAACAGAGACCAAAACTAATCAGGGAGAAGAGTAATGCACAAAAGATCCCCAAAGAGAAAACCATAGCCCTTTACTTGACGGCTATGAGGATGGGTGGATCGGCAGATAGCAAAGCAGGATTCATCTTACTGAGAGAAGACTGCCATTGTGTAGTCCCTAGGAGAGAAGGAAAAAAAAAAAAAGGAAAGAAAGAAAGAAGGGGAAAGAGAAAGAAAAAGAAAAAAAAAGGAAGAAAGAAAAACACTGCCACACACACACACGCACACACACATACACACACGCACATACACACACCAATACCACCTCCGGGTTGGAGTCTGACAGCCGAAGACAGAGCCTCCCTTCTCCCAGTGTCGATTTTTTTTTATAATCAATCGCCAGTGCTCAGTGGGATCGGATTGAACCTGCAGTTCTCAATCACCACGAAGAAAAGATGCCAATCTAGGTGCCCCCTCCCCTGGTCAGTCTTGGAGTCGGTAGAGAGCGCCGCAAATCCCCTTCCTCCAGCCTCTCGCTCCTCTTCCAGTTTCCAACCGCCCTGAGCATGAGGAAAATCTCCCCTCCGGATTCCTCGCCCAGCCTCGGATGTGAGTTACAGGCATTAGAGGGAGGAGGAGGAGGAGTTGAAGTTTGCATTGAAAAGACTGGCTTTCCATGACGTAGCCACGTGCTCAGACCCGTCACCAGTGAGGTGCTTCGACCGGCCCGGGAGAGCCGCGTCACTGCAGTCTGGCCGGGCCCCTCCTGAAGGCTGCCGCCCGCCCGGCCCCAGCACCGACCCTCTCCCTCCTGCGCCCAGCTCAGCCCGCCAGCTGCAGGCTCTGCGAGCCCAGCTAGCAGCCCTCTGCTAAAACTGGAATTGGAAAAGGAACCATTATAATAAGTAAACCTTTGAAAATACATGGGGCGGGGGAGCAAGAGAAACAGGAGTTTAATACCACTCCACCAGCTGAATTCCTCCCACCTCTCCATGTTCAAAAGCAGCACAGAAAGCCACTCAAAACACCAAGGAAAACCCAAGTTCCTTTCATTCTTACTATTGGAATCCAGGTGCCATTTGAAAAAAATATAAACTAGGTATATGGACAAATATGTATTTCTAGAAATGGCCTGTTAAAAGGACAAGCAGTATAGATGGCAAACTATGTTTTTGTGGGGAGGGTCATAGGTACATGCAAAAAAGAATGCCTTTTCTAAACAGATAACCCACTATCTTGAAATCGTTTTTTGTACAGAAAGCACCCTGATTAAATCACATTTCTGCTCCCAGGAATTGAACTAACATCAAACTCACCCTCATTTACTTCTCATCCATGGGGATCACCCATACTACAATCTAACGCAACAAAATGGGCACGTTTTCTACTATCAAGATAAAACCCAGCTCTCTACTTATCCATAGAGTCAAAAGATTTGGGGCAGTGCTGTTGATTTATTTTATTTAGGAAAAAAATATAATATGCAAAGTAGTATAAACTATTACCAAAAAAACAATATAACAAACTCCAGTGTTCCCACTACTCCAAATTAACAAAAGTTTGCATTTCATCAGATGTGTGAGCTGAGGGTTTTGGAAAAGTAAAATTGACCACTCTCACCCTCTTTAGGTAAGTGAATGAAAGTTATACCAGCTTATTCCATTTTAATAGGAAAATTGACATTCAAATTTTAACTCTAATTTTAAAATATATGTTTAGAAGCTCCAGGTTAACTTTTAAAAATTAAATCTACTGCCTCTACTGCCTCTATTCAAATTATCTTATAAACAATAGATGTAGATTTATGTGGTTGAGCAACAATGGAAGAGTCTTTCTTCTAAATGAACTTCTAGATTACCAGTTGTCAAAAATTTAAAAATGTTATAAGCAACTTCCCAACTCCTAGAGTGTTCTAATATTTAAGAGGTATTTTACAGGGGCTAAAATTTGCATCAAATATCCTGGCCTTTGGGGGGAAAAATCAGTCAATTTTAGGTTAAGATAGAAGAGGAATTTAAAACAAGGAAATTCTATTGAAGTTAAAAATTGGAAAGCTAAATATTGATGGCTCTGTATATCAGAAGAATCGTGTCACATAGCTTAAAGAAATTCCTAAGATTAATTGCAGTCTAAAAAAAGTTGGGGAAGAAAGACAGAATACATGAATTTATTGCCAAGTGATTTACTAGGAAGAAGGAGACTGGAAAAAAAATGAAGAGTAGAATCCTTTTTTGAAAGAGGAATGGTGGGATAGCATTGCCAAATAATTAGGAAACAATTTTCATATCAATCAGGGACAGATACCATATGTTGCTTCTATGACATTCTGGTGTCCTCTAGGGGGTACCAGAATATCCTAATATATTATTACCACCAGACAAATGCCAGAGAAACAGTTGCGTAAAAAATACTCTCTATCAAGATCTTCCAAACTCACTAGGCTCTAAAAGCTTGCTGAGTTCCCTGGGGTATTTGACAAGTAGAGTAAAATTTGAAAGATACCCTGTGATTATTGAATTTTTTTATATGCTAAGTCTGTATAAACACTATTTCTCAAGCCATCTCTTCTTGAACTTCCAAATTCCACTCTGTTCTCTACATTGTAAAAATGAATTTGCTCCCTATTAAAATAAAGAATGACTGCCAGACAGCTCGTTTCCTTTGCTCCTGACTGGTGGAAAACTTATTTCTTTGTCTTGTGACCTGAGAAACAAAATAAAAGGTAATTAAGTGTGATTACTACTTATTGAGAATCTATGATGCCAGGCACTGTGTTAGTTGCTCCTCATATTTTATGATGTTTAAAAGGATAAATTTTTTTTACAATATATAAAATTTTGATATCTCTACATTTCTATGTTTAGTGATGTGTTATTTACTTACATTACATAGGCTATTATTCACATTATTAAATAAAATTGAGGAAGGGCCTGGAAAAGGTGACTAACACCAACTCAGGTTACTTTTGGTCCAAAAGACCCACAATTTCTGATGGACTCTGAGTGGCCTAATTTAATCATTCAACCAATATTTATTGTGCGTCTACTCTGGAAGCAACTGTACAAGACTCCATGTTGGATACTAAGGCAGGAAACTGAACCAGGTTTCCAGCGACACAATAAAGACCAAGGGTAGGCCAGGAGTTCACCCAGGTTTCAGATACTTCAATCTCAGATCAGGGATGACATGAGTTCCAAACCATTATATACATCTTGTTTTGGAAAATATCAAAGTGTTTGCTTACTCTGCTACATTCAAATCAATATTAAATGATGAAAACTAGCAGAAATGCAAGCTTTTAAATTTCATGCAAGTAAAAATTAGATAAGGAAAGCCTCATCAAAACTGTAAGAATTGACAGTAATCTACAGTGCATTGGTTTAAAAATCTGTAAGTCTGTGTTTTCATAAGACTAAAGTAAAATTAACTCAGTACTCATAACCAAATTCATTTAAAAATTAAACCTACTTGTAGCATATAATAGGAAACAAACAAAAGGTAATAATAATGAGTGGAATGTCATGATACAATAGCATATACTTTTTTTTTGGTGGTGGTACTGGGGATTGAACCTAGCAGCATTTTACCTCTGACCCACACTCCTTTTTTATTTTTGAAATAGTGCCTCGCTAGGTTGCTGAGAATCTCACTAAGTTGCTAAGGCTCTCCTCCAACCTGCAATCCTCCTGTCTCAGCCTCCTAAGCACTGGGATTACAGGTGTGCACCACCCTACCCATCTGACATTTTATTTTAATATAGGCCATGCAAGCTTTCATGAGATTAGTCAACAAAAACCCATGAAACTACCTTAGCCTGTGTTTTGTATTTGTTCAGTAATAAAATGCTATCCCCAACACAGTTTTGGAAGGGCACCTAGGTTCCCATATAGAGAACATACTTCCCAGCCCCCATTACAGTTAAAGATGGTCACATGATTAGATTCTGATCAGTAAGGTGTGAACAGAAGTGGCGTGTTCAACTTCCTCATCATGTTCTTCAGAGGAAGGTGTTTTACCTTCCACTTCTCACTCCCATCCTTCCCATGAGCTGGAAAGTAATGGTGTGAGCAACCTTGACCATAGTGTGAGCAACCATGACCCCCAAAACAGTGAAGTGCAAGACAGAAGGAACCTGGGACCTTGGACAGAGCATCTACACTGTTAGATACCAGAGAAAGAAACATTTCTCTTGCTTGAGCCTGTCTCTGTCCCTTCGCACTGCTATAACAAAATACCATAAACTGGGTAACTTATAAACTACAGGAAGGTATTTCTCACAGCTGTGGAGGATGGGACATCCAGGATCGAGGTGCCAGCAGATTGAGGGCCTGGTGAGGGCTGTTTCCTCATAGAAAGTGCCTTCCAGCTGTGTCCTCTCATGGAGGGAGGGGACAAGGAGCTACTGAGACTCCTAACAAGGGCACTAATCCCACTGGATGAAGGCTCCACCCTTATGATCTAAACACGTCCCAGAGGGCCCATCTCTCAATACTACCACCTTCGGCGTGCAGTTCCAACTTAGCGATTTGGGGTTACACAGCATTCACATAGTAGCAGAGCTGTTATATTTTTGTGTGAATTTGTTGCAGCAGTTTGTGTTCTATTATCTGCTATATTATAGACTAGCCTTATACTAATAACAACACACATACTGGTGTTATTTACTTTAAAGGGATAAAGAATGTAAGTGCATAACATATAACCCATGACTTTATCCACATCCTACAATCCCTCTTTCCATTTTATTTCTTTGCTGCTTCTTGGAACCCACCGTTGTTTATCCTCACGACCAGCACAAACCTCTCATCATCATTAGATCTGACTTCCTGTCTCCTTCTCTGCCCTGACCCCTGCCCATCAAATGACGCCTATGGCAGCTTAGAGCTTATGACCATGACGATAAAGCTTTCATCACTGGAAGGGGAAGAAGAACAGAGAGAAAAGTGATTAAAGAGTTGAACATAAAGAGACTAGATATAGAAAAAGAAGGCCAATGTGTAAACAAGGACCTCAGTGTGTGTTTACCTGCAAACTTCTTAAAAAGACAGGAATTTGTTGTTTGCATACCTTTTCCATTTCTACTGTTGGTGTTAACTCTTCTTATAATTTTTATACTCTTTTTTTTTTTTGCGGTACTGGGGATTGAACCCAAGGCATTCTACCTCTGAGCTACACCCCCAGCCCTACTTTTTATTCTTTATTTTTGAAACAGGGTCTCACTAAGTTGCTGAGGGCCTCACCAAGTAGCTGAGACTGGCCGTGAACCTGCGGTCCTCCGGTCTCAGCCTCCCAAGTACTGGGATTACAAGCGTGTGCCACCATGCCTGGCTCTCCCCGTGCGTGTTAGTGAGGATGGTAGTGATACCTTCATATATGGACATAGCATTATTTGAGCTGTTCTTTTCCCGATCCTCCTTTCTCTCCTCCCCAACTTCTTCCCCTAATCCCCTTCCACTATTCTACTGGTGTCTCTCCTCATTTATCTAAAGTGCCTTATGTTTCCTATTTTCTCTCTAGCTTCCACATCTGAGAGAAAACATAACACCTTTGACTTTATGAGACTGATTTCGCTTCGCATAATATTCTGTACTTCCATCTATTTTCCTGCACATGATAACATTTTGTTCTTCTTTATGGCTGAGTAAAATTCCATTGTGTGTCTATGCCACATTTTCTTTATCCATTCATCTGTTGAGGGACACCTAGGTTGGCTCCATGATGTAGCTATTGCGAATTGTGCTGCTATAAACATGAGCATACAGGTATCACTATAGTATTATAATTTTAATTCTTTTGGAATAAAAAAGTTACATTCATAGTAGCCTCAAAAAATAAAGAAGGAAGGAAGGAAGGAAGGAAGGAAGGAAGGAAGGAAGGAGGAAAGAAGGAAGGAAGGAAGGGAAGGAGGAAGGAAGAAAGGAAGGGAGGAAGGCAGGCTTGGGAATAAATCTAACCAAGGAGGAAGAAGACCTCTATGATGAAAATTACAGAACACTGAAAAAGAAATTGAAGAGAACATTAGAAGATAGAAGGACCTCTTGTATGCTTGGCTAGGCAGAATAAATATTATTATCATCTTTAAGGAATAAATCTAAATTTGGCATCCCTGTCCTACACCTTAGTACCTTCTTCTTCCCCTTCATGCTTCTACACTGGCCCATGGCATAGAAGCCCTCCACTCCTCACTCTGAAAAGGCGCCTTCTTGCCCTTCTCTCTGCCCCTCACAACTTCTCAGGGAAGGAGGGATGACTCATGGACTCACAAGGTCCAGCCCCTTCTCTCTCTAACTTGGTGATGTGCCTGTCTCCAAGAAGTTTTCAGAGGCCAGTGCTTCCTGTTCTCCACGTGGGCAGCACCGAGTCAGGCTCAAGGCCAGGGCTTCCCTTGTAGGAGCAGGTCCAGGGGCCCATCTCTCGCGAAACACATCGGAGGGGCTGTAGCAGCATCAATGCCCTCCACATTCCTTTTACTCTCTGCATCCGGATCCTCTGCTCTACCTCAGTTGCCAGTATCTATATCTCTGAACCTGAAGGATTTTTGTCTAAACCACAGGAGTTCCTTCTGTCTAGGAAAGCCTGGGAATTAACACTCCCTAGGACAATTTCCCTACCACTAAGTACCTGCCTCCCTTGCCTCTTGGGAGGGATAATGATGACGCGTGCATTTACATCATTTCCTAGAACTCTCCTGTGGGATTAAGACGTTTCTGATGCTGGGAAGTTGCTTACCGCACTATTAGCTCCTCTTTCATATGTCCTACCCCTCCAAAATAATACTTGCACTAGAATCTTCATTTTCTGGTAAAAATCATGCCAAGACAGACTGAATAGGGAGAGCAGGGGTTCTGGGTACATATATCTGCTCTCGAGATCCAAACTCTTCCTTGGATGGTCACTGCAATTTCCAGATGTGGGCAAAGCATTTAGGGAGACCAATTCTTTTCCACAGGTCAAATGTCCTTCCCCCAAACAATTTTTTTAATATGTTTTTATTGGTGCATTGTAGTCTCACATCACAATGAGTATCAGTTTGGTGTTAACATACATGCACACAGCTCTTGGTGTCCCTCCCCCCGCCGCCTCCCCCCCACATGTAGCACTGAGAATGATGTTGGTATAATCTCATATATACACATTGTTTATGAGAGTAATTCCACAGATTCACTTCTTTCTTGCCCTTCCCCTTCCCTTGTACCCCTTCCCTTGCACCACTGAGGGTTCTCCATTGTCATTGGAGTCCCTTTTGTGTCCCCACTACTCCCTAAGTTGCACATATTAATGAAAATTAGCCAATCCCCCAAACAACTTTATCAATAGTATAACCAATAGTTTTATTTCCATCCATATAACTTCTATGGCTATTTTTCTTAATCGAGTCTGAACTCAGAAGTAGGAAGGAAAAGGTAGAATTTACTAGCACCTCTTTTGACCCCTACATACTAGAAAATAATATAAGAAAAAGTCCCCCTCTTTGCCCTACTATGATCAGAGAATATGATGATTAAAAAAGTAAAAAAAAAAAACTGCCCAGAGACACAGGCAAAAGCAGGTGAATTCCCTTGAGTTGTCAGAAATATGAGCTTTTCTTGGCACCCCGCCACCAGGCTTCATCTCTCACTGAAATGAGTGTTATCTCAGCCCATATAGCTATAGCTGACAATAAAGCCCCAATTCCCTGTCCAGCCAGCAGGAATCCTGTGTATCCTCTGAGGCAGGTGGGAGTTAACTATTCACCGTTAGGACTGGTCCTGGACAATCTGAGGCCCTTTGCAACACAGCTCATTGTATCAATGCCTCTATACCTTTAGAACCTATGTCTCTTGTTAATAAATGCATTCATTAGGCCTTCTTTAATGTGATTTAAATTTTTTTCTTTTTTTTTTTGCGGTACCGGGGATTGAACCCAGGGGCATTCTACCTCCAAGCTACACCCCCAGCCCTATTTTTTTATCCTTTATTTTGAAACCAGGTCTCACGAAGTTGCGGAGGGCCTCACTAAGTAGCTGAGGCTGGCCGTGAACCTGGATCCTCCAGTCTCCACCTCCCAAGTACTGGGATTACAAGCATGCATCACCACGCCCGGCTTGATTTAAATTTTAATATGAATTAAATATCTTAACTAAAACCAAAGCAATGGTAACTTTCTAAGGGCTACTTCAGACTATACTCTTTCTTTCCACTAACCCAATTTTTTGTTATGTCTTATTCTAGGGAAGCATGCCCCTGGTTGGGAATCATTATTGTCTGTGATTTGAAGTATTCTAAGAGGAGACAATATTTTCCATACATAGAATCTAGTTCCTTAATTTCTATAAATATTGGAATGGGACAACTTTGGTTCCATCATTTTAAATTTATGGAAGAAAACTGTCCTCTGAATGTTTTTGATTTGAGAAGAGATTTATATATTCCAAAGTTCAGAATATTATTTACTCTGGATACTAGTTTATAAAAATTGTATAACTGGGAAATAAGAATAACGCTGTTGAATATGTGTCTAAATAGAAGAGGAACATTCCTCCGTGTGGTGACTTTTCTGTGGTTACCTCAGCACCCCAAACACCTCATTGCCAGCTCCCCAAAAGAAGCCAGGGAAATTTTCCCACAATACTTTTCTGTGTGGTTGCAAGTTAGTTCTCTCCAGCAAGATGCCCTCAGATAAGATTTGGATGGCAGAAGGGGAGGCCATTACTCTCGTTATATAGCTGCCAGCGGATGTGATAGTCACACTGGATTCCTGACACATTCTTAGCAACCCTCACCTTGTTATTGCAAACTAAAATTCCTAAGACTCCCAGCCACTCCCCCAAACAACTCTTAAAGCATCCATTTTCGGGGCTTCAGTTTGAGATTGTGGACGATAGTTTCCTTGACTTTCATGGATGATAGTTTCTTTGACTTCCGCTTCCAACAGTTCTGCATCCCTAATTCCAATACAGAAACACTGAAACCAGAAAACACCAAATGGCCTCAGTTTCCTCACTGATCCCAGATAGATCCACAGTGTTTTCTCTGCCAAGATTCTAAGTCATCACAGGCAACTGGTACCTTGTTGATAAAGAGTTCACTTTGAGTTTTTGATGGTTTACTGGATACTTAAACATACAGTATGACAAAGAGACTTCCAATCCTGTATCCACAGTTTTACCCCACACCAGAAACATCCAAACAGAGATTCATTCCTTCTATAAGTGTTTACAAAGCACCCAGTCTGGGTTTCTAACAGGACACTTTTGGGAGAAAATCAAGTTCAATTTGTAGTACATTACACTTTGAACTGAATGAAAATGACTTAGTTGTACTTATTTCTTATATTTCCTCAAAATTCAACTCTTACATAATTACTTGTAAACTGAAATTTCCTGTCATCAAATTAAAATGTGTCATTTATAAAGCAATTTATCAAAATTAATATGAAATTTTCAGTCCAAAACTGTCAAATATTCTAATGTTTAGGTTACAAAAATTTAAAAACATAAGCCACTTGGAAACAATTTGTATTCCAAAGAATAGATAGCACAAGTTTGTTGGACCATAAGTTTCTAGAGGCCAAAAATTAAGGGTACTTAACTTGCTTAATTCAGCCCCTTAATAAAATCAGATGTATTTTATCCATGTATGTGTATGTATATATCCATGCCCTATTTAATTTCCACATACATTTAGACTCTGAAGATTACATTATGAGACAAAAATCTTGTTTCATGTCAATAGACACCCTCATGAAAATATACAACATTTTAGATTTAAGAGCACATAATTGAATTACTATCTATGAAGGTGTGAAACATTTAGAATGTTGAGATTAAACATTGATTTGTTTTAATGCATTATTGGCATCTGGACAATAATGTACTTTAACTTTACTACTTGGCTGAATAAGATAAATAATAGAATACACACATATGCATAATGGCTCAACATAACTATCATTTAGCATTCACTTAGTTTTAATGTCTTAGATAAATGACAATACAATGTTTAAATAATTAGTTAAGCATATACATACAGACTAATATTTTAGGTCATATTGGACAATTTTATAATTTGAATAAAACTAGAGTAAAAATACCCCAAATCATATTTTAAACTTAGTATCAATCATTTTTGCTTAATCAATCCCTATTTCTCAAACTCTGATACACATTAGCATATTCATGTTAATTTCTGTTTTACCTTTAAAATAAGTAATGATTTATATAGTATTCCCAAGTGTTTGGATGTATCTGTTTTAAAGGTCCATTAGTAAATTGGATCAGATGTTATTACATTAAGCCAATATTTTAAAGTAAGGTTTTCAAATACATTCAGGTAGTAGAGGATGGGAGGTCATAGTGTCCAACACAGAGCCAACATGGTATAAAGTTACATTAAACTAAAAGTCACTTAATGTACTTGGTGATAGAACTTATACCATCTTTATCAAATTACAGTATGAATATTAACTAGCGACAGGACACAAAACATCAAATAGAATTTGGGAGAAAAAATTTAATTTAATTTTAAAAATTCCTCAACAGTATTTTTAAATTTTGTTTCCTACAATACAGGGATAAGACCACCTATTTTCGGGAAAATGCCATCATTTAACTCCTGAACATTTAAACTTCAATGTCAGCAGGTGCCCCGGGGAGCCTTAGTCAGGACTGAGTTGCAGCCCGCCTCCATTTGCCACGCCAGCACCCTGGCAGAGTGGCATCAGCCTCGATTAGGAAGGGCATCCTTTTCTAATTGGCTCACCCTAGGGGTTGCCTTTCCATCATTGGTCTTCCAACGATAGTGCTTTATTTTTTTACATATAGTTGGACAGCCCAGAAGGTATGATTTTTCTGATTGGTGACCTAGAAAAATTGACCTTTTTCTAATTGGTCCATCTGGAGGATACATTTTTGTTTTTTCTATTTTCCAGAAAGTACTGGATGCTTGGCCTTCCTGCCTATGTACCCACGGGCCAATGACCCCCATGAGAAGTGTCCATGAGACACAGCAGACCCATCTTCAGGAAAGTGGTCATATACATAAGCTGGATCAAAGAAGATAGACTCAGGTCGAGAAGGAACAGTGATTGCTGAATATAATATAAAGTTAGACACTCACGGACTGTGGCCCATTTTCCGTGGACTCATGACTGAATGTAAGAAGGACTCCAGAGTAGTTTCATTTTTAACTCTATTATTATAAAAGTCTCAGTAAGAAATCAGTTCCATTCAGAAGAGTTCAACCAATGAGTTTATTGAAGAAATCATTTTAAAGATATTAATGAAACTAACAAGTGATGAGGTTTCCCATACACCAGCAACAGTACAAAACCATTACCACTCCTCTGGGCAAGGTGAAAAGAGAGGACATATGTCTCTGGAAGAGCCAGAATAGTGGAAGAAAATGACATCATAAACTGTATGGGTCAAGGGACGTAGCCACTCCAAGACCAACATGACAGACCAAAGAGGACGCGGGGAAGAAATCCCATTGCTTTCCTCCTTCAGCTCCCTGGTCTTCAGCCACAACCTCCCATTGACAAACTCCACTAGAAGACTGAGGACAGGGAACTCCAGGCAATTCAGCCTAGGGGGCTCAGACTCTTGGGTCACAGAGCTGAGAAGTTGTAAGGTGGGATAGTACTATTACATGATACGATGATAACTATAAAAGCAATGATGATAGATTTAGTAAGCATTAATTTGTGCTAGGGATTCTCACCACAACCTTATTTGGTAGACACTCTTATCATCTCTATTATACAAATGAGGAAATTGATGCAAAAGAAGCTAAGTAACTTGCCTAATATGGTAGATGGCCAATAAGTACACATTTCGTGGCACAGCAGCCAATAAGTATTGCTTTGGGACACATGTTAGAAAGTATAAGACAAGCAGGGTGTGGTGGGGCACGCTTGTAATTCCAGTACGTGGGAGGTGGAGACCGGAGGATCTGGGTTTGTGGCCAGCCTCAGCTACTTAGTGAGGCCTCCGCAACTTAGTGAGACCCAGTTTCAAAATAAAGTATAAAAAATAGGGCTGGGGGCGTAGCGCGGAGGTAGAATGCCCCTGCGTTCAATCCCCGGTACAGCAAAAAAAAAAAAAAAAAAAAAAAATAGGGCCAGGGGTGTAGCTCAGAGGTAGAATGCCCCTGAGTTCCATCCCCGGTACCGCAAAAAAAAAAGAAAGTATAAGACAAAACTAGGGAACAGGGTGTCCTCTATCATAAGGAAACATGTCAGTAGTCTTGGTTCTTTGTCTTTTGATCAAAGACAGCGTCAAGAGCTAGGCATCCAGATGAACGCCTATAATCCCAGCTATTCAGGAAGTTGGATCTGGAGGATCACAAGGTCTTGGGCCAGCTTCGGCAATTTAGCAAGACTCTGTCACAAAATAAAATAAACAGGACTGGGAATATAGCTAAATGATAGAGTACTTACCTAGCATGCACAAGGCCCTGGGTTCAATCTTTAGTCACACACATACATACACACATACACACACACACACACACACACACACACACACACACACACACAATGGTTTCAAGAGAAATGATTATAAAGGTAGCCCTAAGAAGGCTCCACTGAGAAGTATTTTCAAGGTACCATCTGGGTTTTTCTACTTATTAGAGATAGACTATGATTATGACCTCTTTTAAACCTGGAGGGTCATGGTCTGTGCCATGTGGAATCCATCATACTCCCTGAGCCCAACATATGAGCCCCCTAAACTGTAAGTCTTGGGTCCACTTCATGCATCTCCTCAGCTTAATCTTTCTAGGCATCAAGTCTACATAACAATGTTAAGGTAGCAAGAGTTAATATTCACTGAGTATTTAGCACATGGCAGCACATACCCTGCCGAGTATAAGCTGCGATACTTCACAATAACCATATGAAGTGGAAGGCTATTTTCTACCTGAGGAAACTGAGTTTCAAAGCACCTGAAGGACGTACCCACAGAACCCTAGGCAGTAAGTGGTACTGACAAGATATCACACACATGGTCTCACCCCCCAGCCCTCGCTCCCCTCACTCCCCTGTCTCTCAGCCAGGAGTTCTCTAAGTCTGGGAAGCAGAGAGAGGATGCAAGCCAGGCTACCACTGGGCTAACACTGCAGGAGAGCTGCAAAATGAATGAGGTGAAGAAACGGAGTGGGAAGCCCAGGGTGGAAGATTTTTTCTGTGACCTGGGGAGTCCATAATTGGAAAGGGCGCTGGGGAAGAACTGGGCTAAAAAAAAAAGTCATTTAATTGCAAAAGGGCCTGGATTTAAGGAACAAATACAAAAATTGGAAAAGACCCATTGGAATCTCTATATAAATGGCAGGGACTGGGAAAAAAGATAGGTTAGTGTTTTTCATTCCTTGAATCTTCAAAATTGGTCATGGTTACAACACTTATCTTTTTTAAAAAAATTGGGGTATAACATACACATTGAATATTATATGATCTTAAATGTATACAATGCTGTTTTTTAACATATGTTTGTATTTGGGTGTCATAGATATAAAATGTCCCCTAAAGAGCTCATTTGTTAATATTCAGGGTTGATAGAGTTGAGTCATGAGGGCTGTAATCCCAGCAGTGGATAAATCCATTACAATGGATTTATCTGGGCGGTGGCCTAGATTTGTAGGGTGTGGCTGGAGAATGTAGATCCCTGGGGTGTGGCTATGGGGATTATATATGCTTCTTCCTCCCCAAACTTCCTCTCTTGGTTCCAGCCTCCATGATGTGAGGAGCACAGCTCATGTGCTCTCCCTCTCTTTGCTCCTTGCCACCTTGTCCTGAGATCCACGGTCCCAAGCCTCACGTGGACTGAACCCCAAACCATAAGAAAATAAATCTTCTTTTCTCTAAGTTATGTGGTCAATCTTTTAGATTACAGCTGTAAGAAAGCTGACCAGAACACTGGATATCCACCATACATATAATAATACAGAACATTTGCAGGACCCCACAGGCTCCCTTGTATACATTTCCAGCAAACTTACCCCAACACCCACCCCAGAAAACTACTATCCTAATTTCACATGAATTGCTTGGCTTGAAAGTCATACATATGGAATCATACATGTAGTCTTTGCCTATAGCATTTTTCAATTATGTTATTGCTGTATGTAGCAGTGGTTCATTCTTTTTATCACTGTGTTCTATCCATTATTGAACATATCACAATTTCTTTACCCACTCTATTATTAATAGACTTCACATTAGCTTCCACATCAAAATTATATAAATTCTTGTTAATGTCTAGGTAGACATAATAACCTGTTTTCTATGGGTAGATGCCTAGATTATAAATTAGCCATATAGTCAGCCTTAATAAATACTACTAATTTTTCAAAATGACTGGAAATTGACACTCCCATGATTCTCATACAATAGTTCCTCTATATTTTCACGAACACTGGCATTTTCTTTTTTTATTTTAGGCAATCTGGTGTAATGGTGCCTCATTGTATTTTCATTTTAGATTCCCCTGATGAGTAATCATGTTTATCACTTTTTCATATGCTTACTAGCCATTTGCATATCTTATGTGAGGTATCTTTTCAAGTTGACTACTTTATTAGGTTTTCTATCATTTTCTTATTGATTTGGGAAGTCCTTTAAATTATGGGTACACAATTTTTGTTGTATGAATGTATTGCAAATACTTTCTTCCAATCAATGACTTGATTTTTCAGTTTCATAAGGGTATATTTTAATTATCAGTGTAGTACCATCTTTCAATCATTCATTTCTTTGTATTAGGTTAAATAAATTGAAGCCATTTGAACTGCTAATTATCAGTGGAGTACCATCTTTTAGTTATTCATTTTGTTGTATTAGGTTAAATAAATTGAAGCCATTTGAACTGATACTTTTCTTTGTGAAAAGGTTTTAATTTTTAACTGATATGTAAAAACATAAAAATTATACATATTTATGGGGTACCATGTGATGTATAGACATGTACACATTGTGTAAATACAGATTTATTTTCTTTAACAGTTAAAGAATGCTTTAGATCTTTCTAGTCTTATGTCAGTTTTTGTTCTGTTTTTCAAGGCTTTTTTCATATTATCTAAATGGATTTGCATAATGTTATTTTAAATATCCTCTTATACTTTTATTGTCTGTTGGATCTGTAATGATGCCCTCCCCATTTATTCCTAATAATGTTATTCAAGTTTTATCTTTTTACAAAATCATTTTTTACTAATGGTTTATTATTTTTATTAATTTTTTTAAAAAATCTAACTTTTGCCAAGTGTGGTGGTACACGTTTGTAATCCCAGTACTTGGAAGGCTGAGATAGGAGGATCGCAGGTTCATGGCCAGCCTCAGCTACTTAGTGAGAGTTGCCCTCTGCAACTTAGTGAGACCCTGCTTCAAAATAAAGAATAAAAAATAGGGCTGAGGGTAGAATGGTAGAACCCAGAGGTAGAATGCCCCTGGGTTCAATCCTTAGTACTGCAAAAAATAAATAAATTAAAAAATAAAAAACCTAACTTTCGATTTTGCTGATTGTACCTATTGTTGATGTATTTTTAATTTTCATTGTTTTGTTCTCATCTCCATTCAACTTTCTTTGGCTTTGGTTTGGTGTTCTTTTTTTAGCTTCCTCAGAAAGATGCTTAGATTACTGATTTGCAACCTTTTGATTGTCCCAGTGTATGTGTTCATAGCCATGAATTCCAATTTAAGGACTGCTTTGGCTATATCCTCTAGGTTTTGATGTCATACGTTTTATTCAGTTAAAATATGAATATTTTATCTTGTGATTTTTTTCTTTTCCCCACTGGTTTTTTATGTATGTTAATTAATAGTAAAGCACATGGGGGATTTTCATTTATATTCCAGTGCTGATTTCTAGCTTGAACCCACTGTGTTCACTGAAAAGATTTTATATGATTGAATCTGTTGAAATATGTTGAGAGTAACTTTTTGGCCCAGAATATATTCTGTTTTGGTAAATGTTCCATGAATACTGGAGAAAAAGTATATTATCAGTGGTTGAGTGAAGCAACCTCTGAAAGTCAATTAGTTTCAGTCCTTTAAAACTGCCATAAAGAGCCGGGCGTGGAGGCGCACGCTTGTAATCCCAGTACTTTGGGAGGCGGAGACCGGAGGATCCGGGTTCGCGGCCAGCCTCAGCTCGCTCTCTCTCTCACTCTCTCTCTCTCTCTCTCTCTCTCTCCTTAGTGAGGCCCTCTGCAACTTCGTGAGACCCGGTTTCAAAATAAAGTA
>PVJS01028047.1:0-25787 GCA_004027185.1 Glis glis
GAGGAGAGGAGAGGAGAGGAGAGGAGAGGAGAGGAGAGAAGAGAAGAGAAGAGAAGAGAAGAGAAGAGAAGAGAAGAGAAGAGGAGCACATGCATGAACTGGGGATAAGATATAGTCCCCAAGGGCACACTCCCAAGAATCCATGCCCTTCCATCGGTCCCGCCTCCTGCAGTTTTCAACCTCTCCCAATGGTCCATTCAGCCCTATATTCATCCATATATTAATCCATCGATAAGATCAGAGGAATCATGATCCAATCACTTTTCCAAAGCACCACCTCTGAATATTGCTCTACTGGGGAACAAGACTTCAACACATGAGCCTTTGGGGGGGTATTCCAGACCCCAAAAATGTTAGGACTGATAAATTTACTATAGCTGTAGGTTGGGAAATCAACATACAAAAATCAGTAGTATTTCTATACACTAGAAATTCATCTGAAAAAGAAATTATGGAAACAATCCCATTTACAATAGTACCAATAAAAAAAATAAAAATACTCAGGAGTAAATTTAACCAAGGAAGCAAAAGACACTGCACACTGAAACACTGACCCCCCCCCCCCCATCGAAGAAGACAAAAGTAAATGGAATAATATCACCTATTCATGGACTGGAAGAATTAACATTGTTAAAATGTCCGTACCATCCCAAAGCAAACTACAGATTCAATGAAATCCCTATCAAAATTTTAATGTCATTTTTCACAAAATAAAGAAAATAATCCTAAAATCTATATGGAACTAGAAAAGATTCCTAACAGACAAAGTAAGGTTAAGCAAAAGGAACAAATCTGAGGGCATCACATTACCTGGTTTCAAGATATATTATAAAGCTACTGTAATAAAAACAGCATGGTACTGGCATATACACAGACATGTTAGCACAGTGGAACAGGATAAAAAGCCCCGAAATAAGCCTGAATATTTATGGTGAATTGATTTTTGACAAAGGTGCTAAAAGTTCATAGCAGGGAAAAAGTCTCTTCAATAAATGGTGCTAGGAAAACTGAATATCCATATACAGAAAAATGAAATTTGACTCTCAGTATATATCTTAAGGAACTGATATCAGGACTTCCATATTCGCTTCACCATTATTCACAATAGCCAAGATGTAGAAACAATCTAAGTACCCACTGATGGATGAATAGATAAAGGAGATGCAGTAAGAGCTAAACAGCCTTAAAAAATAATGAAATTTTCTTCCTTGAGACAACATGTCTGGAACTGGAAGACATTATACTAAGTGAAATGAACTAGTCACAGAAAAGCAAATACTATATGATGTCATTTACATGTGGAATCCAAAAAAGTCAAACTCACGGAAGCAGAGATTAGAGGAGTTGTTATCAGAGGCTGGGGAGGAAGAAAGAGGGGTAGGGAAAGGGAGATAATATTCATCAAAGAATACAAAGTTTCAGTTAGTCTGGAGGATGTAGTTTCAGTGATGTACCATGTACTGCATGGTAACCACATTTAATAATAATATATTGTATGTTTTTAAATTGCTGAAATAGATTTCTTTTTGCAGTACTGGGGTTTGAACCCAGGGGCATTCTACCTCTGAGCTATACCCCCAGCCCTATTTTTCATTCTTTACTTTGAAACAGGGTCTTACTAAGTTGCGGAGGGCCTCACTAAGTAGCTGAGGCTGGCCGCTAACCCGGATCCTCCTGTCTCAGCCTCCCAAGTACTGGGATTACAAGTGTGCACCACCACGCCCGGCTCGTGAAATATATTTTTAAATCTTCTTACCACACACACAAAAAAAGGATAAGTTGGTGGGGTGATGGATATATTAAGTAGCTTGATTAAATCCTTCTATAATGAATACATAGATGGAAAAATCACATTGTACCCCACAAATATAGGCAATTATTATTTGTCAATTAAAAACAAATGAAAATTTAAAATGGCAATTAAGATCAGTAAATACTAATAAAAATAATTTAAATAAATATTTAAAAACCTGCAAGTTAGAGAAAAAATGTTTTCTTCAATTCCTGAAAATAAATCCAAGGATGCAGAGAGAATTAAAGACTAGTTTCAGAAATACTGATATAAAGGATCCAGGGGTATTAGAATTTGTAGAGGGTGATCATGAGACCAGAGTAAATCATGGGTTTGGGCACTTAAGAATTAGTATATACATATTTTAATTGAGACTGAGGTTCTAGTATGAAATAGGCAATGTTCAAACATTTGAGAGAATCCAAATGCTTTATAATTTAGACTGCTGTTAAAAGTTTCCTTTATCATTATTATTTTTAATTGACAAATAAACATTAATACATTAATAGTGTACAGCTTAATGTTTTGAAATATGTTTTGAGGAATGGTTAAATAAAACTAATTTCCTTATCCTTTATCTCACATAATTAACTATTATTTTTTGTTCGTGAGAACATGTAAAATGGACTCTTAACAATTACCAAATACACATTGCATTGCTGTTAACTCTAGGCACCATGTTATACAATAGATCTCTTGAACTTGTTCCTCTTGCCTAACTGAAAATTTGACATGTGTCTTCCCAATAGGCCCCCATCCCCATCTCTGAGAGTCACTATTTTACTCTCTGCATCTATGACTTTGACTTTTTAGAGTGTACATATAAGTGAGATCATATAGCATTTGTCCTTCTGTGTCTTGCTTATTTCACTTACCATAATGTCCTCCAGGTTCATCTGTATTTGAAAAAAAAATGCACATTACATGTAGAGAATAGAACCATCAAGAACACTTTGGATTTCATATCTTCCTCTTACTAACAGTAAAATCCACATTCCTCAACCTTATAATGAAGTCCTAGCTGGCTTTTCTAGTCCCAAATTTCTTCTTATTTCTCACCTCAGGGGCAAGACTGCTCCTGCTCTTGAAAACCACCTGTTTCCAATAGTTCCTGCCAGATAAATTATTCTTCAAGGACTCTTTTATTTTCTTGCCATTGGGGATATTTATTCCCTTCACCTTTTCTCCAATTTCACTGTACAAGTCCTATCCTTTGAAGTTAATTTTTACCCTCTTGTGGTATCTCTCATATCTTATTTCTTTCACCTACTTAATATCAATCAAATATCTAACCAATTACACAAAATACACCATATTTATCATAACCTAATCTTTAGAATTCACCATAGTTTTCATAACTTACTTTGAATTATGTACTTTTATGACTACATTTTTCTCTCCCATGAGCTTTGTTATAAACTGAGTTGTGTCCCCCCTCAAACTCATATGTTGAAACTTGAACCCCCAGTATTTTAGAGTGTGACTATGTTGATGTGATGTCTCAGAGGAAGATGGCCATCACCACATCACCAAGTAAAGGAGACACACCTCAGAAGAAGCTAAACCTGCCAACACCTTGACCTTGGACTTCTGGCCTCCAGAAATATGAGAAGATTGTTTTCTTGTTTAAACTAACCAGTCTATGCAATTTTATCACAATAATCCTAGTAAATTAAAAAGAGCAATGAACTCTTATATATAGAATGCCTAATGATTCTAAATATAAAAACAAAGGGGGGCAATAGATGATAGATGATAGATAGATAAATAGATAGATAGATAGATAGATAGATAGAGATAGGTAGAGAAAGTGTATGCTGATAGGTAGAGAAAGCGTATACTAGGTGTGGGAAGTTGAAAGACCCTGAAATTGAGATCGGAAAGTATGTGTTTACACATTTTGGAGGTATATTTTCTCTTCCTATTTCAGTTTCTCCAGAATTCAAGATGCCTTAGTCTTAAAAATCAGATATACTACAGAATTATTATTAACATAAGATGTTAATAACACCTTATGTTTTTTCCAATTAAGATTGCTAATAGATCTTAGGTGGTTATCAGACCAATGATGAATGTTGCAACATGCTAGTTTAATAAAAATATACTGCACTTATAAATAATAATGCTACAAAGAAAAGGGAAAATTAAGTATGGGAATGTCAAAACAAAGAATGATAAAATGTCGGAAAAAATATTTTAGGAGGGTAATCTAGAGGAAAACTGTGGTACTATTTGTCATAAGAGTGTTGTATTTGGCAAGATACAAGCTATGTGGTATAGAAAAATGTAACCTTATGCAAGAAGAGGAAAACCATCCTGGAGAGATGGTGGGGGAAAGCCTGTTGACGAGGGTCAGAAAGAGGTCATTAGAGAGCAGATGAGTGGCATCTTTCTCATAGTGGCAGAGTGTTTTCGAGATAACAAGAGGTTAAGGAGAACTTCTGGATGGAGTAATGGAATCATTGGAGTATAAATGGGGTTATACAAGGTCAGGAATAGCCCAGTAATATGGAGACCGGCATCTCACTAGCCCATCCTTATAGTATCTATTTATTTTGAAACTGCAACAGGAAATCAATAAGGTGTTAGCATGATAACATGGTTCATATTGTAATTAATAAAAAAGGATTTGGAAAGTGGTTATTATAAGGAATTTTGCTATCATTATCATCAAGTCACTCTTATGGTTGGAAATATAGAAATGGTTAAATTTCTAATAAACTTTTTTTTTGTAGTTATGGGGATTCAACCCAGAGCCTCACACGTACTAGGCAAGCTCTCTACTGTGCAATAGTATTCTATCTTTACTGTTGATACAGACTTGAGAGAAACAACTGACCACAGGAAACTTTGTCAATTGTTCATTTATTTATTTATGGAACAAATATTTACTGAGTGCCTACTATGTGCCAGGTACCATTCTAAGTATTAAATAGGATGGACAGGACAATATTAAGTACAGTGGACAAGGGAAGACCTCTGAGGAAGTAAAAAAAAACAGAAAGAAAACAAAAATCCTTCGCTCTTTGCTATGGCCTCGTAATAGTCCTCATTTAACTGTATGCAAACCTGTACAAACTCAGGAAGTGGATGAAGATTTCTGGGTGGTGGGAGTGGTTTGAATAACTCATTTCTATTGCAGATGTGGACAGCCTCAAATGGCTTTGTAAGATAGTCCCAAGCAGTGGGACTTAATATGAACTCATTACAGCACTGAATATGCCAATCTTTTACCTAAGCCAGCTGCAAGAGGGATGGTTTAATACCCAGCTCCTACAGAAAAGAACTTTTGGAGTCAATCCCAAGTGATCAACAGATTTACCTAAGCTGACATCTACAGACCCAGGGTGGACTGAGAAAACCTGAGCCGGGATTGTCTGGGAGGCTCTTCCTTTTCCAGAGAGCAGCAGGACTTGTTTCTAAGGAGGCCAAGAAGCTCTCGCTGTTGCAGTCACCTGGTTGTTCCCTGTTCCCTCTGTCACTTCTAGGATTATGTAAAATGGCAAAAGGACAGGTGTCGCTTTAGTCCACTGCATCCAGTCCAGCTTTGTCTGGGCGTGCCTCTCTGGGCTAATGAGGCCATAGGATCATATGCACTTTTGTGCTTCTCTGTTTGTAAATCTTTTCTCCAGTAAGCTTTGTGTTATTTACAAATAGTGGTGCGCTATTTGTGTTTATCTGTGTATAATCCTTACATGAATTTACTCACCTGGAATTTCTATTCTAGGCAATAAAAGGTGGTTAAGTAAAGTATTTAGTATGTATCTTAGTCTGTTCTGTGCTTCTCTTACAGATTATCTGGGACTGGGCAATGAACAGAACAGAAAGTTTTTGTTCACAGTTCTGGAAACTGGGAAGTCCAACAACAAGATCCCAATATCTGGTGAGAGAATTCTTGCTGTGTTCTCCAATGGCAGAAGAGCAACACAAGTAAATTGACTCCCAAAAGTCCTTTCTGTTGTGGCTTTAATCCAGTCACGAGGGCTTCACGCAACTCTAATTAGGCCCCACCTGGAGACACTGTGGCATTGGGTATTAGGTTTCCAAAACACGAATTTTGCGGGACTCATTCAGACCATAACAGTATGTTAGTGACATGTGCTAAGGAGGAAGATAAAGCAGGAAAGGAACTAGAGTGTGAGTATGTGGAGGGGGGATTGCAATATTCAATTAGGTGGACAGGGCAGACCTCTGAGAAAGTACCACGTGGACAAAAAATCTGAAGAAAGTGAGGACAGAAGATTTCAGGAGCCTTGAGCGGTGGCGCATGCCTATAATACCAGAACGTGGGAGGCTGAGATAGGAGGCTCAAGTTGGAGGCCAGTTTGTGGAAACTTAGTTAAGACCCTGTTTCAAAATAAAATAGGGCTGGGGTGTAACTCATAGGTAGAACCCCCTGGGTTTGATCCCAGGTACCACCATAAACAAACAAACTTCTGAGAGCAGAACAAAGATTCCAGGCATAGATCATTTGAAGTATTCAATGTTGAATTAATATTTTACATGATGTATTTATAGACTAGATTCTTTGGTTAATATTAAATTAAAATAATTTGCTAGACCCTTGGTAGGAATTGGTGACTTGGAAACATTTTTTTCTAAAGCAAGTTAGAATGAGATTAAAGAATTCTTTGACCTTGCTTATGAAATTACTTTGTAAAATCAGTAGCATTGTGCTTTGCACACACTGACTATTGATGAGTGTTTGTTGACTACATGGGTGAGTGAACAGCCACCATGTGCCTGGTACTGCCCTAGTTGCTCCAGGAGGTGTCTTCCTGGAGTTAGAAGCTGTGCCTGCTGTTCCAGCCAGAAACCCTAATGCCAGGGATATGGTACAGGGTGCAAAACAAGAGGCAAAAATGAGGAATGTTAAGGAAGTAGAATATAATAGTGACTGAAAAATTGGAAAAGTTGTTTTTAATAGGAGATAATATTTAAAACCATATTGAGAGAGACTCTTGCCAAGGGAAAAAAAGAATAATTCAGTGGAAGAGAGTAAATACCATACAATGTGAGGAAACATAAGATGTTCAATTTTGCTGAAATACAGAGTTTGAGTTAGAGAGAAGAAAGTCCTAAAGCTGGAGAGATATCTCTCCCTCTTATGGAGTTTGGGAAGTCTAAGATACAGTTGTCAGCAGATTCTGTGTTTGCTGAGGGCTGCTTCCTGGCTAATGGATGTCATGGCAAAAGGGATAAGGGAGTTTCTGAAATTTTTTCTTAAAAGGCACTATTCCCATACTAAAGACTCTATTTCCTAACACCATCATCCCGGATGTCAGGATTTGAACATAGGAATTTAGGGATGACAGAAACAGTCTGTAACTGCTGATGACCAGCAAGTTAGAGGGAAGGCAAGTGTGAGATGGAGGGACGGAAACATGGTAGGCGAAACTGCTACCAGCATTTGGGATACTTGGATCTAAAATGTTTAACATCACTAGGAATCAGGGAAATACAAATCAAATACACTGAGATTCCACCTAGCTCCATTTAGAATGCCAATTATCAAGAACACAAACAATAACAAATGCTGGTGAGGATGTGGGGAAATAGGAACTCTTACACACTCTGGGTGGGTACAACCATAATGGAGATCAGTATGGAGGTTCCTCAAAAGACTAGGTATGGAACCACTATATGACCCAGCTATACCACTCCTAAGTATCTTTCCAAAAGAATTAAAGTCAGAATACTATGGATATATCTGACTTGATTTCTGATCATGTTTGGTTGAATAAAATGTAAATAGTATCATCTGAAGGGACTTGAAATAATGGAGAAAAAGATATCTGTAGAGTAGTTGAAGGGGGGTTGTTAGGGGTAAGAGTTAGGGAGGAGAAGGAGGACGGAAGAAAGAGAGTTCAAATAATACTATGGCAATATGTGAAGGTATTACTACCAATCTCACTAATCTATGGGTAGGGAGGTAGGGATGTGGAGGGAAATTCACAAAGAGCTGTGCGGATATGTTTTTAACACATCATCTAACCTCACTATGATGTATAATTGCAATGCACCAGTAAAATATTTTTTAAAAACACTTGAATCTAAGCTGAGACTTCCTTCAAAAAATAAAAAAAGTAACTGAGGACTGCAGAACATATTGGCAACAAAAAAATGAAATTTCAGGATATTACCCTAACATTCTTTTACCAGTTTAATTTACTAGATTGCTTGCAACAATAAAGAATTCAGAGACTACAGGTATTTACAACCTTGTTCTGTGTAAAATTTTTCTATCTTCCCTTAATAAAGAGAATCTCATAGAGCAACTATACTTTGTTAAACACCTGATAAATACAGTATTGACAACTCATATCGAAATGTGGGTTATTTTATTCTCAATTTCTGTAACATTTAAATTTGAGCCCATGCCGCTTAAGACTATTTGGGCCTATTTAATTTAGGGTGCTGGCATATTTTATATTTTGAAAATAACAAGTCACTCCTCATTAGATTAGCTCATTTCTAGACAACCCTACACAAATGTGTATGCCCCAGGATGCTCCACCTCCGCAAGAACAATTACCTTTTAATGACTAGAGCCTGTCATGCTTTACTGCTTTTGAAAATGTAACATGTATCCTAGAGAAGTCTGTTTTAATGCTACAGACGTGCATCATTCTTTAGGTTGGTCTAGACTTAAGATGAGACATCACCATCAGGCTTGTTCTTGTCACAGATGAGCTACAATTCATAAGTGGATATAGCTGGCTTGATTTCTGATCATGTTTGGTTGAATAAAATGTAAATGGTATCACCTGAATCTTTTACAGGAAAATTTTGGGAAAAGTGTCACAGGAATCCGGTAAATAATAATATAAATCAGTATGTAATAGAGACAAGAATGGTGATGTGTGCAGAATAAAATAATCACAATGCAACTGAGGTCTCTCAGGGACCAAACATGTCTGTTTAGCAAATGGAAATGCAGGAGAAACAAATGTGGAAAAATGAAAGGAAGATGGCATCAAAGACCAGATTAAAAAATGATGTTTAGAATACATATGTTCAAACTAGTAAGGGAAGAAATGACCTCTACCAGAAAATTCCAACTTCTCAGCGGTAGAGTTGTTGGCTAATAAAATTGGAGGAGTGGAAAGAACAGAACACAGGTCTACAAATGAATATATAGGGTTCAGTGTCCAACTTTATGGTTTGAAAAATATTGCAAAACTTTTCTTACAGGTTTTATACAAGGCATAGATGCAAAATAGGAAAACCAAAAGTAAAACAAATAGCTTATTTTGCAACATCTGTGAACAAAGATTGAAAACTATATGAAAGCCATATTAAATGCAAAAAGAAAGACAACTATCTTAAAACATTTAAACATATTTTGTAGATCAAAAAATAAGATACTTTTATAATATAAGATATGGAGAAAGGCCAATAAAGAATGAAAAGGGAGAAAGGGACCTCAATAGTCTGAAAATCACCAAGCACACGGTTCAGTGTCATCTCTCTAATGTAGGAAATCCAACATTCTGTTTCATTTTCTTTAAGTTGTCTTTTTCCCATTTAACTATTCTTTCAGTCTCCACTGGTATGGAGGCATAGCAGTGGTGATTTGGGGCCTTTGCAAAGGCTGCTCCTAGTGCAAAAGTAGAGAATGGTTTATAAAGAATTCAGTCTTTACCCCCTTCCAAAAGAAAATCCAGATGTGTTTACTCTAATGTCTTTAAGAAGCCCGATGTTGAAAATAGAGGAAGGAAGCTGTGTGTGGTGGTGCACACTTGTAATCCCAATATATGAGAGACTGAGACAGGAGGATCACAGGTTCAAAGACAACCTCAGCAAGCAGTGAGACTTTCATCAACCTAGTGAGACCCTGTTTCAAAATAAAAAATAGGGCTGGGGGTGTTGCTCTGATGTAGAATGCCCCTGGGTTCAATCCTCAGTACCCACCACAAACAAAAACAAACAAAACAAACAAAAAACAGAGGAAGGAAGCTCTCCTCAATTCCTATTTCACTCTCATCCTTAAAGAAGGGAACTGAGGTGGCCAACACTGGTGTTTTGGATTTTTATCCAGAAGCTTCAGAATTGAACAAGATGGATGATCTTGGGCAACACACTTAAATCATCACTTCTTTAGCTTGTTTGTTTGTTTGTTTTGAAATATATCCTTTCCATTGGATACAATGAAGGAAAGAAACAAAATGAGTTTCTAGAAACCAAGGTAATCTACCAAATGTAGTAGTCTTGAGGGTAGATATTTATCCTTTAATTCAACAAATATATGTGTACTAGGCATCAGTTAAGTTACCAGGGCATGAAACAGTAAAAAAGACAGTCTTTAGCCAGAGTGAATTTTGAAGATGATGGAAAATTATGCTTCATTTAACATTTTCATTTTTTATCACCAGCTTTACTCAGTGACCAGCAAGTAGGAGATTCTCAGTAAATTCTAATTTAATGAATTAAAGAATGTGATGAGAAATCAAATGAGACAAGGAATTCAGTGTACCAATTAGTTCAGATTGCTGGTGGCATTCTTCGGAACTTTATTTATTGAGTTTTATATTAACCAAATTCGAAAGTATACATACTGACTGTGGTCCTTGCAAATGACTGCAGACTTCCAAGTTTCTCAGGCAAATGTCTCAATGGTTGCAGTATACAACTGCAAACTCAGTTTATTGGAACCTGCTTCTCATGCAGGTGTATCATAGAAATTATTGAACAAGCACTTTGAAAACTGAGCCTTTAAAAAACTTGCTAGAATAGAGTCGTGCAAATTAGAGTTGAGAAAGATCTGATTCTGCTATGTAATTTATCCCTTGAGGACAGGTTTGAGATTGTCTCTTACAGTCTATTTTTCCATATATTTTCCTACATGAAGTTTGAATGTTTCAAACAAAAGGGCCTTCTAATACTTCCATTGGGACAATATTTTAAAAGACCTCATTATTAGGGAGTGTTTCTTGATACATACCCTGAATTTTTCTTTGCTTAATTTCATCCCATTAACCCCAATTATATCTCCCTGGGGGGCAACAATAAAGAATTCCACCTTCTCCTCTGAAGTTACACTCTAGAGATTCTCCATTCCTTTCTGGCATGATGTAGCTCAGCTGTGCACCTCAGTTCTTTTATTCTGTGTTCATGAGCCAATCATGGCCTTCTAATCACTTTTATTTCTTTTCTTTGAACATTCTCCAATCTGTAAGAATTTTGACTCGATATAAATCCTCCTGTGCTTTATGCCTATTGTGGTCCATGCATATGAGCTCTGATCATATCATAAACCATTTTTTCTCCAGGTTGAACTGGTAATAGGACTACATAAAAAAAAACTTAGTGTAAATGGCATGCATGAAAAGCTAAACCGACAGAAATTACATTCTTGTTAGGATTTTCATCTTGCTGAATACAATTTTGTGCTAAAGAGATTATCTTAGGAGTTTTTTTGTCTGCAGTACTCTTATTCTACTCGTTGATTTATAATCAGAGTGTGCAGTTCAGCAAAGCTGCATCCTTCATTCAGAAAGAAATTTTGTTCTACAGACAAGGTGACACGAAATACTTGCCCTTCTAAAAGAGGATTAGAGACTTTTACATTTTAAAGCCCATTTTGGTACAATCACTAACATGAAGCCAGTTTCCAATTTCATATAAGAGAGATCTCTAGGGAGATAGTCAGCTTAATTAACTGAGCAATGATGAGTCGGACCGAATTTTACACTGATAGACTATGACTTACTGTAAAGACCCTAACCCCTCCTGACCTAGTGAGTGAAAACTGCCTTAACAAAAGTATTTAAAAATTATGCTTGAATATGGGTATTAAGAACCAAGAGGACAAGAGAGGGAAGGGATAATTCAAAAGTTGGATTTTGTTGTTCATTTTGTTGATGTGTAGACTGTGAGGCATTTTAAGTATTTTCAGAATACATGTCAAAATTCATTTTACAAGTGTTAAGTTCCACAAACAAAACATATTTTACAAACAGAATTCATTTATTTCAAAATAATATATTTCTATCTTTAGAAGATGCATACTTACATATATAGTCTTTGTTTAACCTGTCTTGAGTATTGGAATGTGTATACGAGCTCTGCTGAACTAACCAGAGCTCTGGCCACACATTGCCAAGCAGTCATTACGTAGAAGCCAAATAATTGTAGGGTTGTGGTCCCCTAAAAGTGGTTGGTTATTATAAATCCACATCCATCAAATAAACTGTAATGGGACCAAGTGTGAGCATACCCACCAATATATCATTTAGATAATTAGAAAATTTGATCATGTTCGCAATGGAGGAAATAAAGAGAGGATGGGAGCAAGAATGAAGAGAAAAATAAAAGAAAATCCAAAGAAAGTAAAAGATACCCTGGGAAGAAAAGAAGCAAAGTATTGTCACTACTTCTACTTTTTACTTAATGCCTGTTCTATGTTCTAGGAAGTTGCAGAATCAAGAACTTTGGATAAATATGGAGTAAATTAAAAACAAAACAAAACAAAACTGAAACACTAGGATGTAAGAATTATTCTGGAGGATGTCTGAGGTTAATCATGATGCTCTCCTATAAGCAATGTCCCAGCTTTCTTTTCTGTATTCTCCCCTTTTGTAATTAGAAGAATACTAAGGAAGTGAGGATGTGGACCATGTAGTGAGGTTGTGAACGCCACTGCCTTATGATGCTTTGAAACAAAGTGAATTGAAAATGAAGCTGTACAACATTTTCTAAAGCAATACCGTTTTCTGAAACATGGATACTTTTGCATATATGTCCATATGAAACCAGATTTGCATGGTTTATTTTTTATCCCATATCTTTTACACATAAGGATTTGCAATATACTCTATTTCAGCCAAGGACTGGCTCAGTTTAGTTCGCATGTCAACAGACCTGCTGAGCTGCACCGTGATAAAGAGATCCTGTTAAGGAATTTACTGCCTCATGCCTGTCCTATTTTTCAAGGGACATCTCTAACTCATCCCTCCTGACCTGGAAATACAAATTTAGTTTTCTACTGACCAAGATAGACCCTGCCGGTCCCCTCTGTTTGATTAGACTTTAGGCAGGCAGTTCCTAATTCTAAGCTCCAGACGTCCCTTTTCTCGGAACTTTTGGAAGACTTTTATATGTAAATTCTTTCTTTGCTCCTTTTGGACATAAATCTTTTTAAAAGATTCTTTCCAGTATTACAACCCAGGGTTTTCTTTCTCAAGGACCTGGAAGCCATCCTTTGAAATGGTAAACATTAAGGAAGATAGTGCCTCTACCTCCTAATTTCTGTGGGTGGGTAGGAGCCTAACTTCCTTGGGTGCTTGCCTTGTGCCAAGTTGTGAAATGAACTCCTATCTTGAACATTCTGGAAAGTTAGTTTTTCCAATGGGTAAGGCCAATTAGCAAACACAGGCTTTGACACTACTAACTCTACAAATGTTACCTGGTATCTCTAGATCTGCTGTTGAAACTTGCCCAAGTAAGCAATTAGCCTCCTAAGAATCAACTCTAAGTAGAAAGCCCAAATAGTAGGGTACTTTTTCTCAAAAATCATATTATTTTTATTTTTATTTTATTTTTTTGGTACAGGGGATTGAACCCAGGGGCATTCTACTTCTGAGCTACACCTGCAGCCCTTTTTTATTTTTTAATTTGAAGTAGGGTCTTTTTAAGTTGCTGAGGGTATATAGCTAAATTGCTGAGGCTGTCTTCAAACCAGTGATCCTCCTGTCTCAACCTCCCAAGTACTGGAATTATAGGCATGTGCCACCATGCTCAGCTCATAGTATCTGTTTTGATCATTACGCCAAACTGCATTGAACACTCACTGGGTATAGAACACAGAGCTTCCCTGAAGTTTACAAAGAAATGAAGATATAGCCTTTTAGGAACTTAATATGGTGACAGGGATAAAAATGTAAACACAGACATTGCCTTTTAGTAAGGAAGACAGCTAAAGAGATAAAAATAAAATAGAGCACAGTCAGAATGGTGTGTATAGGAGGTAGAGATATTTGACTTAAATTAAGTGTATACTTAAGCATGTTCTATGGGGTAGTTACTATGCTAGACACTACATTTATTCTTGATCCATCCATCCAGCCAGCCAGCCAGCTACCCATGCAAACTTTTACGAATGACTAATTTTTATCTTTTACTAGGTGCTATGGATAGAATGATTAAAAAGCTATTCTTCAACACAAGTTCATAATGTAATAGGGGGCACAGATGGATAGACATTGAACACTAACGCGTGATAGTGATAAGTACATGAAGTTATGGAAGAGCTAAGGCTGGAGCCTCGCTATACCTGAGGGGTTGGGAACAGCTTACAGGAGAGGTGATGAGTTGAAACCTAAAGGAAAAATGAGGTTCTCTGGAGCAAAGGAACTACTAACATTTAGTTAATGTCTATTAAACGATAGACACTATGTTATACACTTCTATGTATATTATTTCAAAGCCTTAAAAATTCTAGAAAAATAGTGTTTAATAATCCTATTTTGCTCCCCAGGTAAGGGAGGCTTCCGATAGCCTCAGACCTAGTAAGTGGTAGACTGCCTAGTTTAAACTCAAATCAAAGAGTTCCCAAGTCTTTGCATTTTGATTACATCAAGTAGCCCCAAAGGGAAGGGACAGAGGAAATTCCACCCAAGCAGAAAGAAGAGCATTGCAAAGACAAGTATAAAATGGCACACAGAATTTTACAAGTATTTTAGTATGTTATAGACAATGAGTGGGTAATAGTGGGAAACTGGGCTCTAAAGCAAGGTGGGACCAAATTATGAAGAATCAGATTTGCCCCACAAAATAAATTGGAATTTTTACAGTGCAGAATTTGGTTCTGCATTTTCAGTTTTAAGCAGAGAGCAGGGCACAAGTTAACTATGGTAGCCATCTGGAGGTTGCACTGGAACCATGAGAACACTGGGGAACAATCCAATCGTCCAGGTGGGTAAAGATGAACACAACACAGATCCCACCATAAAGACTCTTAAAACCTTATCCAGAGTCTTCATAGAAGATTAAAACATTATCTGAAGATGAAAGCTAACAACATATATTTTTATCTTCTTTTCCAGAATAAAGTTATGGATTCTGGATTCTGTCTACCTTCTATTCCCTAGAACTTGTGAAACATGTTACATTACACAGCTGAAGGAGCTTTTCAGGTGTGCCCTTTCAGATGGGCCCTGTTTAATCACAGGAGCCCTTAAAAGCTGAGATCCTTTCTCAGCAAGGACCAGAGAGAACATCTTGAGAAGGAATCCACCAGCCATTGCTGGGTTTGAAGATGGAGGAAGGAGGCCGCAAGGGAAAGGAAGTGGTGACCAGTAAAAGCTTGCACAGAGCCCTCACCTGACAGAGGAAATAGGGATTCAGTCACAAAACCTCAGAGAATTTAATTCTTCCAATAACATGACTGATCCAACAACCAAATTTTCCTCTTGAGCTCAGGAAAGAATGCCACCCTGCCAACACCATCATTTCAGCTCAGGAAGGCAGACTTCTGACCTATAGAAGTGGTGAGATAACTTTTTTTGTTCTTTTGAGCCATTAAGTTTATGATAATTTGTTGTAGCAGTTAACAGAAAACTATTATACTTGTACATTTAATTTCTTCTTTAAAATTGGAAGTTAATATCAGAGCTGGGGAAGCAATAAATGATTTCATGAACAAAATATTAAGAAATATTTTCACAGGGGTTCAGTAGACAAATGGGGAAAATCAAAAAACCCAGAAATAAAGGTACAGGACCTGAGTGTCATGATGATCTCAAAACATCAGGAAACAAGAAGCAGAGTCTATGCTTTATTCTGAAATGTCTCCTGTGTCTGTTTATTGTGTGTTATCTTATTTGCTTTTGAAGTGATTGGCACTGATACCCTTGCGCTGTGAGGGATCTTCGTGATCACCATTGCAGGAAAGTCAGGGTCCACATTCTGTTCTATGTTTTGGAGTCTGCTGGGTCAAGTACTTGGCAGCAGCTACCAAAGGCAAGAAAGCGGCTGTGTCCTTGGACTTGGGCTAAAGGAACCAGGTGAGTATGCGAGCTACTCTAGGTATAAGAAGGGTGCTCGTAGGTGTCAACAGCAGAAAAGATGATGTTCCTTTGTTCCCCATTCATTCGATAAATACTTACGGAGTACCGTAAGTGCCGGTTATTCCCTTATTGTACTCCTGGCCTCACGGAGGTGTGGAAACAAACAGTTGCAGTGGAGAAAACGCTGAGATAAGTTTTTACAGGGTGATTGTTGATACTGTGCTTTTCAAAAGTGCTTATCCATAAGTTGTGCATTATTGGTCTGCAAAAGTACACGTTCAGAGTTAACTTTCAAGAAACTATTGTAGCAAATTGACAACATAATTTTATGTGGGTTGAATCAAATAATTAAAAAGTGGGCCTAATGTTTTGTTTTTACTTCATGTTAATAGCAATTTGTTTTTACTGTATTTTACAAAACAACCCATTGTGGTGGATGGGGGAAAAAGAAAGCCGCAGAGAGTTTGAGGAGCACTGGTTTAGCATTTAAGAGAAGAACCATGTCAGGTGCAGAGGCTCACACCTGTAATCCTAGTACTTGAAAGGCTGAGACAGGAGGATCTCAGGTTCAAGGCCAGCTTCAGCAACTTAGTGGAGACCCTCAGCAACTTAGACCCTGTTTTGAATAAAAATAATAAAAAGAGGTAGGGGTATAGCTCAGAGGTAGAATACCCCTGGGCTCAATCTCTAGTACCAAAATAAATAAATAAATATGAATAATATAAAATAAAATAAAAGAAGTACCATGACTATACTAGTAGAAGTAGAATGGAGGAAATGAAATCAGGGGTTTCCTGTTTCAACTTTTGCTTTGGCCTGAATTTTTTATGTTTTCCAGAGGCCATATTATGGAAAAATATTAGGAATTTTTTTGTGTGGTACTAGGGATTGAACTCAGGTCTTCATGCATGCTAAGTAAGCACTCTACCCCTGAGCCACTTCCCCAGTCCAAGGAATTTGCTTTTGAAGAAGCAAATGCTCCTCTTTTGTCTGCACGTAACCCCCCCTCCTCTATCTCTCCAGTTGGCCCCATGCCTTGGAAAAACTTTCATATGGCAAAAAGAGTATGCAATTATTCATCCCATCCATTAAGATTTTAAAAATAATTCCTAATTGTTTAAGCAACACCCCCACACTGGCTGAGTGTGTTTTCCTGGAGCTGGTACTGATTTTCCTGGCACTTTTACAGCTCTGGCTTCTGAATAACTTCTCTCCTCCCCAGGAAGCTGTTCTCTGATAAGGTGCAGCTGGGGAAATCCATTGCTCTCTGAACCAGTTAGGTTTTCACATCAGTTAAGTTAATTGACAGGAGGCTTAACATATTTCTTAATTATGGCTGCAAAACCGTCACTGGAAGAATCCTCCAAATCATGGAAAAACAGTGTTTTCCTATTAATTGGTTCTGAAAAGGGCTCAAGGAAAATGCAACATACACCTGATGGGATTCTGAGAAGGGACAAGAACAATCCAGGACAGCCACACAGTGAGAAAAGGACGGGAAATGCATTCTCTACCAGCCCTGGTCTTATGCAGCTCTCTTGCCTTGGCTGTCTTTGTCCTGCACGTTTTACAGAACAATGATTACAGATATGCAGATTACTATTGAAGCCAATGTGATAACTCTTGTTATGACTTATACTTCAGTTTTTGTTTTCTTTGTATATCACACTGTTAATAATCATCATTGATTCATAGAAATACAGAAGTGAAAGTGACCCCAGGAGGTGATCTGGTTCAATGTTCTCACTTTATGGATAAAAACCCCCTGAGACTCAAGAAGATTAAATGATTTCCCCTAGGGCACTTAGCTTATTAATGGTAGGTCGAAACCTGGAAGTTTTTGTGTTTCTTGGCCTTGAAAACTTTCTTTATGTACTCAAAGAAGTAGTAGATGCTCACTGTAGAACACTGGGGACATAGTAAAGGTACAACAATAATTGTAATCATGCAAAATTTCATAATTCAGAGACAAGAACTCTTGATAATAAAATTGGGACCTTATTTCATAGACAGTTTGGTATCCTCCTATTTCATTCAAGATTAATATATCATAAGGTTTCTATGCCATTTAAAACTTCTCTAGGCTATGTTTTTAATAAATGAATAATATTCCATATTGGCATGGTCCAGAAAGTATAAATATCATTGGTCAGAGGTTAAAGTGAAAACAGGTCTTTTTTAACCTAGTCTGTTCCTTTTCCTTTGCCAATTTTCCCTACTTTTGATGGTATCTTTCTTTCTTAGAGATTTAAAAATGTTTCTTACATATTAAGAACACTAATTATCTTTTCCTTCACCTTCATAAACAAGAATATTAGAATACTTTAAACTCTTGTTTAAGAGTCATGGTTATTTTAGCTCTTACATGGGCTGTATCATGGGTTAAGTAACTTTCTCAATCTTATACAGCTGTACGAGATAGATGTTAAAAACGGGCATGTCATGTCAAAACCTGGCTCTTTCTTATTATGACATACTGCTTTGCTGTAGAGCTGAGACCTAAAAAGTATGACTTAAACTCAAATTGCTGGACAGTTGAGAGTTTAATCGTTTATTCAGTAAACTATTCTGAAAAGAGGTAACTACAAATCAGTATACTATCTATTTTTTAAAAAAATTATTCTCTTTGATACCATCAACAGGAAATATCCCCCACTGCTCAATCTTGCTATTGATATTCAGTTATTAACTCTTTTCCCCTTTTAAAATTTAAGCCATAGGGGAGCCAGGCATGGAGGTATATGCCTGTAACCCCAGTACTTGAAAGGCTGAGACAGGAGGATCATAGGTTCGAAACCAGCTTCAGCAACTTAGCAAGGCTCTCAGCAACTTAGCAAGATCCTGTTTCCAAGTAAGAAATAAAATAGGGCTCAGGGTGTAGATCAGAGGTAGAGGTACCTCAGAGGCAGAGGTAGACTGTCCCTGGGTTCAATTCCCAACAGCACACACACACATACACACACACACACACACACACTTAAGCCATAGGACATTTTAAGATAAAGAAGCAACTTTATAACATATTAATTATTATTATTGATAACTAGGCATTCATCTAGAAAGTGGGTATTTACATGGGTTTGTACATCAAACATTTGTTCCATCTTTGGAACATAACAATGTCTAACTAAAGAATACACAAATACACAAATGAGAAATAACAGTGCCATTCATATACTGTTGGAACATGTGAATATTTTCCTTATTTCCGTCTCCCTGATTGTATAAAATTTGATATTTAGACACAAATATCAGTGAATTACACACACACACACACACACACACACACATACACACACACACACACAGAATTGGACCCAGGGGCATTCTACCTCCAAGCTACACCTCACAGCCTCCTGTTTTGCTTTATTTTGAAATATGGCCTTGCTAAGTTGCTGAGGGTCTCTCTAAGTTGCTGAAGCTGGCTTTGAACTTGCAGTCCTCTTGTCTTGTCTTGGCCTCCTGAATACTGTAATGAGCCACACTTGGCTCAGTGAATGATATTTAAAATAATATTTTAAGAAAAGACTGTAAAATAACTTGGACATTTGTAAGATTTTATTATATTTTTATTTCATTAACATTTTTGTTTAGAAAAATAAAGCCATTTTAACAATTATTGCAGATACATATTCAAAAATATAAGGATGCTTCAGGAAAATTGTGATATTTACAACATTTTTACTAATGGGAAATATCCCAAATATTAAAGTTATTCTTAAGTGAAATTTAAGTATCAGAGATTGTCATATTGGATGGTAAAATATGAACATTAAAATCCCACCAGGTGATGAACAAATTGAATGTCTCTTAAGTGTACATCTACTCCAATATATTCATTTTTAAGACTTTTTTGTAAAATCATCTTTAACTTCCTTTAACTTTAAATTTGGGAGAATATTTACATATTCTGTTATTCATGGTTCGTTTTTGATCTAGTTTCGATTAAATTCCTTCCTTTGGGAACAGACCATCTCTTTTTGCAGTAATCGAACATTTTTACAGTATCCTACATTAGACTGATCTATCTTTGTCAGGATACTATTAGGATATCTGAAGAAAATTAAATGGGAAAAAAAAAATCAGAAGAGGATCCAAAGATCTCTGGGCAATTTGAAAGTGGCTGGCATTCAAGCTAGGCATTTTATGGGCTGATGGAATCTTTGTTAATTGTGTGAGACATTTGCCCTTTACTGGAAAATGTAGTTACCATGAAGCTAAAGATGACATCTTGCCTGTCTGAACTTTACCATCCTAAGGACATTTCTTGGAAAACATTTTAGTTTTTTGCTTCTAAATGGACAGCATCTATCTCTTCAGTGCTGATAGAAAAGTGCTGATAGAAAGATGTGTTGGAAAATATTATTGCTAAAACCTGTGTATTCCACAATCATGACCTCTGATGACTTAGTAGAAAGGATTTGCATCATCATTTAATCAATGGATGGGGTCCCCATTTGACCCCAGATGCACTCAACAGAATGGATGTGATGCTTCTAGCTTTCAAAGTGGTGGGGAATTAACTTAAATTATCAGCTTTCTGGAAATGTCTGATGGTCACAACTTGAGGATAAAAGTCAGATCTTTCCCTACCCACAATGTTTGAGAGAAAAGAGAAAAGATAAATAGAGGCAGATCTACCGATTTTTATATCTAACTGAGTAGCAGAGGAGATTTGGGAAGTCACAAGTTCAATCAAAGTCATTTGGATGAAATATGAAGGAGGCATTGCCAGAATGCGAGTAACCGGAAAAGTTATGTGTAATCACTGTCGCAAGTGACTCAGATGTTCTTATTGTAAATCAAGCACTGCCTCCCCTCGGCAAATAAAGACTAGAGGCCAGAGGATAAGAATTTGTCTGTGTCCCTATAGTACATAAGTACATAAGCCATGGGGATGTGTGTGTTGTGCAACCAAAAATATTATTCTGGTGTAACCCTGTAGTAGCGATGAATGCATCAGGATACTCTGTCTTAATGTTATCAACCATTAATCAAAGTAACTATTGGGCTTTGTTTCCAAGCTTGTTCCCCTCCAACCCTGGCCAAAAAAGAACAAAACAGAATTTTTAAAAAGGAACCAAAACTTCCTATAATTTGCTTTTTAATGTAGATTTCTCTAATATTGAAAACCAGCTAATCACAATTATTTTGTCTTCTGGTAGTTTTTGTCTTATTTATTAGAAATTAATAAGTTGGACCTTATTAATACTCTTACAAATTAATAAATTACCATCTATTCTGTAGCAAACTCTTTTGGCTTTTGTCCCTGCCAATGAAGTTAGTGAATCTCCTGATCCAGATTTCCTCTTGCAAACTTGATTATCTGAGACTCTGGGAACCCGAACAAGAAAACAGTATACTAGGAAGATAGCTAAGATCTCCCTCTTGGGGAATTGAGAGCAATACATTTAACAACACTACCTCTAATTTAACTTCACTAATTTTAACAGTGCCTCTACAAGTCACAGAATTCATAGAAGGACAGAAATAGGAAAGAAAGTAAGAATAGTTGCCTAAATCTTTGCACATGCACCAACATTAATGATAGAATAAATGAGGAGGCTGGGATTTTAACCTATCACACATGTAATAGTCTAAATTTTTAAAGAATTCATCATTAATATCTAACACATATCGAGGGCTTACTATTCTAACTTTAATTTGTGTAGCAGCTTATTGAATCTCACAGACACCTTCTGAGGTCGGCACTATCTGCCCCGCTGGACCAGGACATTGATTTACAGAGCTGTTAGGTAACTTGCTGAGGTCACATGGCTAGTGAAGGGCAGAGACCTGGTTGTCCCAGGTGATCTGACACCAGAGTCTGTACTTTCAACTACTATACCCTGCCTCTATGATGCCACAGTGTCATTTATTGATTGCCTACAATGCACCAACCATAATGTCACATACTGAGCCTAAGGCAGTGAACACAACTGACAAGATTCCTTCTGGGTCTCAGGGGAACATTTCTGAATTCTGAATGAATTCACTTTCGAGTAAATCGTAATTGTAATGTTTTAGTCATGCTATGTTATAAAATCTCCAGCATCCTCTTCAGGAGAAATAGCCCCCTGCCTTTAAAATCTGACCACCTTCCAGGAGGCAGGACTCCTGGGCACACATAGGCAAAAAGCTATAGGGTTGTCCTGGGTGAGGATGTGAAGGCAGGTGTGGGAAGGTACTCACCTGCGGTCTGTAGTGCTACTTGCTAGGGAGCTGATGTTTCCTGCAGGCACAGTACGTTCCTGACAGGAGTCAGGGTTAAGGCAATATACCTGGATTCCTCAGAGTTCTTCAGAGAAATGGAAGCAGTATTTTTTTATGGGAATTGGCTTACAAACTTGTGGAGAACAAGAAATTCCCCCATCTGTTGTCTGTAAGTTAGAGAACCAGGAAAGTTGGTGATGTCATTCAGTTCAAGTCTGAAGCATTAGAGTCTGGGGTGATGGGGAGCAGGGCCTCTTGGTTTAAGTCCCGGAGTTTGAAGATCTGAGAACCAGGAGCCCTGATGTCCAAGACAAGAGAAGATGGATGTCCTGGCTCCAGAAGAGAGAGGGAATTTTCCCTTTATCTCTTTATTCTATTTGGATCTTTAATGGATTGACTGATGTTGGCCCTCACCAAGGAAAGCTGATATTACTCAGTTTACTGATTCTAATGTGAATCTCTTTCTGAAATACCCCCACAGACACACCCAGACATAATGTTTTTACTAGCTATCTGAGCATCCCTTAAACTGATCAAATTGGCACATAAAATTATCACATTACGTATATGACAGAATCATTATGGGAGGCACATAGAGAAGGAATTGTTTGCTGCATTTCATGGGGTAACTATGACCTGGGGTCTGAGAGATGGGGAGTTGATAAGGGCAACATCCCAGTCTTGACATTGGCCCATTTGGACTGTGAACACTCCATTCTTTTATTGTTGGCTTGTGGGTTACACAGGAGAATGAATCTCCCTAGGCCTCTTCTCTTCACTGATAAAGTTAAACCAGTAGCACTTTCCTATTAACTGATTCACCTTGCTTTATTACAAAGTGTTTGTATTTATGATTTATATTCTAAGGAGGATCAAAGTGGCTTACATGTTAAAACACATGTGAATTAGGACAATAAAAATGACCAAAAGGCACACAGAGTAGGATGTGATGGATTAGTCAAATCAATTATAAAACAGTTTGCCTTCACAAATTACAGTATGAAGGCACAATACAGAATCATCATCAGGATAAATAATAATAGCCGCCTTCAGCTGCTTTTGCCTGAGGTTCAATGGAAGTTCAGCTCTTCATTTTCTATTCTCGCCTGACTTCGTGATTCTAGTCAGAGATAAGTACACACCAGCACATACCGTGTTTCTATCTGAGGAGGCTCATATTTTGATAGTGGATTAGTCAGAGCCTGTGTAGTATTTGTGATTCACATTGATAATATTTTCAGCATTCATCCCCAATACTTATAAATCCTGAGTTATAGTTCCTGTAAAATCAAGGAACAATTTCTACTAGGTTTCTATATTCATTTCAAATGAATATTAATTGAAAAATTGAAACATGTTCTTTTAATATTGCTATTCAATCTCATCATTCTCAATCTCATCATCTCTTGATGAATCTCAAATTTCCATCTCCATTGGTGATCTCCCCAAGCTCATATTAATATATCCACCGGCCTGGCTCAGCATCTCTTCTTGGTTGTATAATAGACATCCAACTTAATATGTCCAACACAGAATTATTAATTTTCTTCCAATGCTACTCCTTCACATTGTCCCTATCTCAGTAAACAGCATTGGTATTCAACTATCATCCATTTAGGAGTTATCCTTATTTCTGTCCTTCTCATGGGCATATTTTGAGCAGATCCCAAAATATATCCAGAATCTGAACTTTAATTTCACCATTCCCTCTGTTCTATATCTTGGTCTAACATCATGTTTCTCAGCTAAATTATTATAATAGCTTCCAAACTGGTCTCTCCGTGGAATTCCATTCTTGACTTCCTACAGTCAATTCTTTGCACAGTGGCCCCGAATCCTTGAAGACAATTTTCTATTGTATAATTATGTCAAATCCAAGTCTTGATCACAACCGTCATTGTCCTACTTGATCTGGCTGCAGGACCAAATTGAACCTCTGCTGTTTCTCACTCAGGCTTCTTGACAGACACTGGCTTTATTGTAGTTTCTTAGGATGGCAAACTCATGGCCATCTCAGGACTTTACACTAGCTAACCTCTTTGTCTGGAATTCTCCATCCATAGATATCAACATGGATCACTTCATTTAGGTCCCTGCACAAATATCATCTTATCAGAGATGCTATCCCTGCCCTTCCATACCTAAACAACCCATCCACCATTTTCCTTCACTATTTCTGTACTTTGCCCTATTTTTCTTCATATTATACTAGACATATGTGTATTTTCTGTCTCCTTCATTGGGATGTGAGCTCCAAGAGAGCACCATCTTTGTCTTTTTCTCTGATGTATATGCCCTCTAGATCTTAAACAATGCACTTCGTAGGTACCCAGTAAATATTTGTTGAAGTTCAAAAATACATTCATCCATTCTCTGGGTGTATATTATGTGGGCTATGAATTAACCATGTCTTCACTATTGGCTTCTCACCATTGCTCTTCCTTCACTATTTGTAATACTTAAATTACATATTTTGATCCTAATAGTAAAATGATGAAAAAGAGAAAAAGAGGGGCAAGTGACCTTTGGTTATTTTGGGTGGAAATGTTTGAGTGAAGTCTAGAAGAAAAGCAATTGGTTTCTGTCTACAAGTAGAAGCACCTTTCCAAGCCCCTTTCTCTCAGATAAAATGAAGCAGGACTACAGGGCATTCATTTTTTTTTTCGGTACTGGGGATTGAACCCAGGGGCATTGTAGCTCCAAGCTACACCCCCAGTCCTATTTTTTTTTTATGATGTGACCTTGTTTTGTTCACCACCCGTGCAGTCTGTCTCCTATCCACCTTCCTTCTGCCAGAATACACGGATTGCACGGGAGCTGCTCAGACATGATGTTTCTTTAGCAGACTCAGCCATCTGGTAGAAAGGCAGCAGGAACACACAGGTTATTTTTTGAATTCTGAAATGTTTAGTATTTTTGCCAGTCTAGGTGTCAGAGCTCACTCTTTGTAGAGCTCACTCTTTGATACCAGTTGTGATCTGGCTGAAAGTACTGTGAACTCAGCCCTTTTTCAAGATTTACGGTGCCTCCTCATTCTTTTTCATGCTCTCCACTAAGTCAACTAAGCCATAGTCCAGCCACCATCCCAACACCCGCACAGGCATGCTGACATGTAGATTGTTAGGGTGGTAGATTATTAGGGGTGTTACTGAATACTGCTGAATCTCAAGTTTCCATCTCCACTGAGAATCTCCCCAAGCTCAGATTAATAAATCCGCCTGCTTGGCTCAGCATCTCTTCTTGGTTGTATCACAGACATCCAACTTAGTATGTTCAACACCGAACTTGCGTTAGATTTAGTATGTTCAGCACAAAGCCTTGAGCTGGCTCCAGCTTTTACCAGTAAAGTCTTTTGATGCTCTCAGTGTGGAAGGGCTGCTGGTCACAAGCTAATACTTTCAAACTCCTGTGTGTGCCCACACGCACCACGGCAGGTCACTTCCTAGTTAGATATGAAGGAGGGTACCCATAGACACACACAGGAATGAAATCTGAGTCTCTAAACTGCCTCTGATTAAATTTTGCTTATGCTGACCATGGCTACCAGTGCTTCAAGAACCAAAATCTGGAAAGGTACATCATGACCAAGTCGGGTTCATCCCAGGGATGCAAGGCTGGTTCAACATACGAAAAACAATTCATGTAATCCATCACATAAACAGAACTAAAGACAAAAATCACATGATCATTTCAATAGATGCTGAAAAAGCATTTGACAAAATCCAACACCCATTCATGATAAGAACACTGCAGAGAATTGGAATAGAAGGAAC
>PVJS01028048.1:0-25785 GCA_004027185.1 Glis glis
CCAACCATAAATCCACAGAAAAAGAAATCCAGAAGACATTTCCACTCAAGATATCCCCCAAAACAATAAAATACTTGGGAATAAACCTAACCAAGGAGGTAAAAGACCTCTACAAGGAAAACTACAAAACATTGAAAAAAGAAATTGAAGAAGATCTTGGGAGATGGAAAGATCTCCCATGCTCTTGGGTAGGCAGAATCATTGTTCCTTCTTACTCTCATGAACAGGAATTTTAAAAAATTTAAAAGTAGGGTCCACTTGTTTGAATCTGGGATTATATGAGTTGTACCTACCACATTTCCACAGAGTAGGGACAAGGTCCTGAATGGCTGTGCCAAGTGGATTCACCTGTTCTCCCCAGCATGGGAATGATCCAGAATTGACCAGAGCTTCTGGACCTTCCTCTTTCTGGAGGCAGGCCAATCCCTGAGTTAAGACATCGAACCTCAGGTCTATGAATCTCAAATTTGGTTCTGTGGCTTCTCCAAGGTTGACAGAATTCATGAAGCTAAGAAAAAGGACAATGTTTCTCCATAAAAAACTGAAGTTGTACTTATTTTGCCCCTTGGTACTCTATTCATCATTAAGATGTATATTTCCATAGGTCAAGGTGGGAAAGCTTCCCCACAGCAGAGTGGGACAGATGCAGATTGAAGAGTCTGTAGAGGTGAAAGGAGAAGACTGACTTGTGAGCTGTTGGCAAGAGTAATAAATGCAGAGTCTTAAGCTTTCCCTCTTGTTTATGTTTTTCTTTGCAGATACCTTGACTATGAATAATAGTTTCAATAAGGAAGGCGGAATGAGTTCTGACAGGAAGGTTGGGTGCTGTGACAGGCAGAAGGAAAATGAAGCCAAACAACATGGAGATGTGTCATCACTCCTGGGTATTACCTTGATCGACATCCAGTTATCCACATCTTTTCAAAATACTGGGCACTTAGTCAATAAACAACATATATGTTCTGACTTTGAAGTAGTAAATGAACTTCCATGTGTTCATTTACTTTTTCCCCTAATCAGAGATTCATGAAGTCATCCATTCATTTAATAGTCATTTCTTGAGAGCTCACTATGTGTTAGACATAGTGGTGGGTATTGCAGGTTATCAATGACATATTTCCTAGAAAATTTGTAGTAGTGACTAGTTTTCTTTTATTTTTAAATTTGATTTGGTTTTATGACTCAAGCTAAAGGCTTCAAATCAGAATTCCCAAATGAATAGAAAAGATGGAGATAATTGTGATTAATAAGTTGTATGGTTTCTAAGATCCATATTTCAGTGGACCTAGAAAGACATCACCTTACAAAATGGGTGTGGTGGCGCATGCCTGTAATCTCAATACTTGGGAGGCTGAGACAGGAGGATTGTGGGTTCAAGGCCAACCTCAGCAACTTAGTGAAACCCTATTTCAAAATAAAAATAGAAAGGGCTGGGGGCATATCTCAAAGGTAGAATGTCTTTTGATTCAACCCCAGTAGCCCCCCAAAAGAAAAAAAGACACTGTCTTACTCAGTGAAATAATGTCTTGTTATTACATGTCAATTGTAAGATAGAACAACACAATTGACTTTTGAGGTGCCCTCGTTGTTGCTTGGAAGTAAAGGTAAATAGCCTTCTGTGTTCTTGCCTTTCCTGATAACTAGCATCATCCACTGTGATTAACCTCTCCATTTCTCAAGATAAATTTTGTGCCTATCATTGTTTACTCTGTAATGCTATAGTGATACCTGTGTAAATTCACAGTCATGAATGTGGGAGATGGTGTAGGAAAGGGAGACTGGATCAAAGAAAAAGCTTTAAGACAGATGTAAAGAAAGTCACTGACTAGAAACATAGAAGTCCATGCTATTGGATTTGGGTGAAATGCTGGGGGAGGAAAAACAAAACCGTGACCATCCATGAAAGGAAGTATGAAAAAGTCACCTTTCTGATGGTTCCAAGGGAAGGAATGTAGATGATGAGGGAAAGGATGCATGGGAAGCAAGGGTCTATAGATGACTTGTGCCTTTCTAGTATCTGGGAAAGGAAAAGATCAAAACCTGAACAAATCCAGGGTCAGTGTTAGTAGTGAAGAAAGACAGTGGTAGAGTTGGTGCTCAGAAAAGGTTTTGGCCTCCCCCATGGCTGGTGTTGGCTGTACAAAAGGGTGTCCTGTGGAAAGAGTGGGCCAGCAACCCAGTGAAGATGTGACTGAGTGTGGGCAGAGGTTGAAGATATAATTTGCAATGTTATCCCAGGAAGGCTGAGAGACTGAGCAAAGGAGTGTCCAGGTTTTATGTGTCTGCCAGGGAAACAAAGAATGAATCATGAGTTGTAGCTAAGGAGAGTGGGTTTATGTACTTAGTTTACTCAGGAAGTTTTACCATCTGCACACAGACTATCAATATTTGATTTAGGTGATAATTTGAAATTTTAATTAAACACCCAGGTAAAACTTCATTAATAAAATTTCCCGGTAGAAGGATTGTCCCATATTTCAAATGTTTCCTAGGGCTGGGAAATGGAAATTTCTAACTGGCAGCATTTCATAACACTGATTACTTGGGAAAATTAGGATAACAAATACAGCCCTTCAAGTTTTAATCTGGAATCACACATCCCCCTTCCTCCTGGAAATGTCAGCTTAGTTGTTGATAGTTCCTCAAGGGTCGGTTTCATAGATGGTTGAGTTGCAGCATAACTTGTATATGCAAAACATTTTTTGGAGATATCAAATGTGATCATTTGCGTTCCTCCTACATTCAAATCTCTGAGAATCAGAAAAAGGGCATCTTAGTTTGTGCCATGGTTTGGATATAGTTTGAAGGTGCCCCCAGGGGTTCATGTGTTGGAACCTTGGTCTCTAGTGTGGTAATGTTGGAAGGTGGTGTGAGCTTTAAGAGGTGGAGCCTGGTGCAAGGGTAATTAGGTCACTGGGGGTGCTGCCCTCAGAAGGGATTAATGTAGTTCCCATGGGACCTGGTTACTTCTCTTGAGAGTGGTTTGTTGTAAAGGAGACTGGACCCTCTCTACTCTCTGTTTTCTTGCTTCACCATGTGATATTTTCCTCTCGCCTGTGTTCCCACCATGATGCCTTCTGCCACGTGACACAGCCAAGTGCCCTCCCCCCACACTAGAGCCAAGCAGTTGTAGCACCATGAATCTCCAGAACTGGGAGTCAAATACACCTATTTTCTTTATATACTACCCAGCTGCAGGTATTTTGATACATACAGCAATTGAAAATGGACTAATACAGTTTGGAATAAGCTATCGGATCTGAAGCTTGTAGCCATTTGGGAAGCGCTCTGCTCTCCTTTCTTCCAAGGTTCATACTAATAAATGTCTTGAGCCCTCTCTTGGTTGCTGGCATCATGGTACTGGAGCAATAACAACAACTCAGTCAACAAGGGCTTGTCTGGACACAATCCCATGAAAACAGGAGTTGTAGAGATATGGAAGCCAAGAAAGACCTAGGAAGACCAGATCATGAGAGGAGATGAATTTACTACCAGGAATGTTGGGGTTGGGAGAAAAACTATCCAATAAATATGGAAGACAGAAAAGACATACTACTAGCCCATTCTGAGTGGCAGAAAGCAACATGCAGAAGTGAGAAAAATAGCCATCCCCACAGGAAAAGAAAACCTTTATAATGAAAACTAGACTGATGAGTGACCTTTAGCTGTGGAAAGCTACCGTTCCAACGAAGCATGAATTGAACAAATTTCTTGAGTGTTAATTTACATTTTTTCAGTTTTTAGTGTATTATAGTAGATATATGAGTCTATGTGGTTAGTTTCTTTTGTCTCCTTGATAAAGGAAAATGGGTCAGCTTGACACACCTGGATAAAGGCAGTCAGTCAGGTGACCCCTGTGAAAGACAAGATTAAAGCTGGATTGAGCCATGTTAGGACAGGGGGCGATTAGGGGCTTGCCCCAAGGTGATATTTTATAGTTTAGCTATGGAGGGATTCCCCTCCCAAGCTCAGCACAGTGAGACAGAACTTGCACCGTGGCAACAGGGCCTTCTACAAGGCAATGAGAACATTTGCCTGGTACCATGGAGTGTTGGTACTAGACAGGAGAGCATTTGCGGTGGACAGAGAAAGAGCTCCCCAAAGATCGCCATGTTCTAACACCCCGAACCTATTCATATGCTTCCCTATAAGTCAAAAGGGGCTTTGAAAACAGTATTGAGGTTAAGGACCTTGAGATTAGGAGATTATTCTGGGTCATCTGGGTGAGTCCAATTGAATCACTTTCTCAGCTGGGTCAGAAAGAGAGATGTTGTAGCTGGGTGTGGTGGTGGACATCTATAATCCCAGCACTTGGGAGGCTGAGACAGGAGGTTCACAAGTTTAAGGCAGCAACTTAATGAGATCCTCAGCAATTTAGTGAGACCCTATTTCAAAATAAAAAATAAAATAGGGCTGGAGGTGTAGCTCACAGGTAGAATCCCCCTGGGTTCAATCCCCAGGCTGTCTGCTGTCTGTCTGTCTGTCTCTCTGTGACACACACAAACACACACAAAAAAGAGAGAGATGTGATGATAGAGGAAGGGTCCGAGAGAAACAATGTTAAGAAGTTCTTGACTTCTTAGTTGCTAGCTTTGAAGATGAGAAAGGGTCCATGAATCAAAGAATGTGGTGACCTCTGGAAACTGGAAGAGGCAGGGGAATAGATTCTCCAAAGACTCCAGAGAGGAACTCAGCCCTACCGACCCCTTGATTTTAGTCCAGTGAGACCAATTTTAAACTTGTGCCCTCCAGAACCATAACATAATACATTTGTGCTGTTGTAAGCTACTAAGTTTGTGGTCATTTGTTGCAATAGCAAAATGAAATGAATATTGCCACCAATAAAAGTATAAAAGATAAAATAAAATAACTGTAAAGTAGTAACAAAAAAGAAAACTAATAGTGCATTGCTTATACCAACACCATCTCTTTATTGTCTAGTGCTAGCTAGTTTTATGACTTTTGTGTAAGTAATAAAGCTAGAATGTTAGGTAGCTCCCTAAAGAAAATCTTGAACATAGAACATGATTCTAAAGGTTCAATTAAGTAAATAAATTTATGAGTAAGTATTTTAATAAATTAATTCATTTTTCACTCACAAACACTTTTTGGGCTCCTGTTATCAGCCAAATATGTTATTAGGTTTCGGGAGATTTATACAACATGGTGACTGTAGTTAATTAAAACATACTGTACTCCCGAAATTCGCTAAAAGGGTAGATTTTAAGTGTTCTCACTATAAAAATATATGAGCTAATGCATATGTTAATTAACTTGGTTTAGTCATTCCATAATGTATATATATTAAAGCATCATGTTATACACCATAAATATACAATTTTTAAATTTGTCAATAAAAGAAAAATCTGGCTGGGCATGGTGGTACATGCCTGTAATCCTAGTACTTGGGAGGCTAAGACAGGAGGATTACAGGTTCGTGCCAGCCTCAACAACTTAGTGAGCCCCTCAGCAGCTCAGGGAGATCCTGTTTCAAAATAAAAAAGAATAAAGGGCTGGGAATGTAGCTCAGAGGTAGAATGCCTCTGGGTTCAATTCCCAGTATCACCCCCCTAAAAACAAACAAACAAAAAACAAACAAAACAAAACAAAAAACAACCATCACCACCACCACCAATAGCAACAAGAACAACAAAAAACCCGAATGAGGGCAGACATCATTGTGCCCTCAAGAGGATCCAGACTGTTAGACTTTCAAACAGGCAGTTACAATGTGTGGAGTGGACAGGCTTTGCTGCATTTAGATTCATCTTCTACTAAATCAAGCCATTCACCACCCCCATATCCTGTTTTCATCTTCCAACAATTTCTTTTAATCTGTGGCATATTGACACTTGTTTTTGTTTTTTGTCCCTCTTGAGATATTATGTGGCTTATCTTGTTTTTCAGTTAATAACCTGGTACAGCATGCCCTGCAGTAACCCCCTAGAAAAGCAAACCATAATACAGTCTTTCCTTGTACTAGGCGCTAAAGTAGAAGAAAGGAAATCAGCAGTTTCCACGAGCTATATTCTTGTTTCCAGGAGGTGAGCTAGGTATACTCAGAAGTTGCAAATAATTTACATTTATTTCCTTTTGCTGAGATAGTTCAGAATAGATGGAAGAAATAAACAAGTAGAAATGATGCAACAAATAAAATAATAATTAGGGACATATTTCTTATTACCACCTGTTATTTGGTAGACTATCTTGGTGAAGAAATACCTCACAAAGTCATCAGCTTCCTAATTATGAAAGATACATCTTCTCAGGTAAGTGCCTGGACTACAAATAAGTAGATTAGTTCCTCAAGATCTTTCTCTCCCCCTTCTCTTGTTAACTATACTAATAGAGGGATAATATTAGGCAAAGGGAAGAACACATCTATTACTAAGCAAAAGTGTTTGTGAGCCTGAAAATTGTAGACTTCTCTGCCTGTAAATATCTGGTGAAATTTTTTTGTCTGATGGGATGGTATTTAATCCCCTTCCTCTGTTCTAAGGTAACATCATTATCAAGACATGGCCATGATTGCTGGGTGTTGTGGCACATGCTTGTAATCCCAGTACTTGGGAGGCTGAGACAGGAGGATCGCAGGTTTGCAGCCAGCCTCAGCTATTTAGTGAGGCCCTCCGCAACTTAGTGAGACCCTGTTTAAAAAAAATAAAGGATAAAAAACAGGGCTGGGGGTGTAGCTCGGAGGTAGTAGAATGCCCCTGGGTTCAGTCCCCAGTACAACAACAACTACAACAACCAAAAAACATGGCCCTGATTTATGCAGATTCAACAATGCTTAAATTGGCCAGAAAGAGTGTGTGAGAGAGACCTGCTATATCTTTTTGTTTTCTCTTGGCCTTCCTTTTTAATTTCTGCCATGGTGTGTCTCTGTGGTGTGCCTCTTTTCTTTGGTCAGCCTTTGAAAGAAGGGCATAGCTCTTGGAGGGGAGCACGCAGATGTGGCAGAATAAATGTCAGAGAAAATGAGTCAAGTCCATTCAGGGAGGTGATTTGTGGCCATGTGATAAAATGTGGAGATTTTAATTGCTCTTCCTTTTCTCACGCACGGTTGCCTTTTTGCTCTACCCCGCCTGTGTGTGTCTGCAGAGAGCACATAATTGATCTTCCAGATAGGAGGGACAGAGAGGGTGTAGTGTGAGAACAAAGTCACTGGGAGTGGACGCGTAATAGATCACAGGAAGAGCAGGTGGCAAGCCTGGGCAGAGAAAAGGAGCGATATTTTGGCTAGAAGGGCAGCTGTAGAGCCTGAGATTGTCACAGCACCCCAAAGGAAAGCTTGTGAATGTAGTATGGGATTTCCTGGTCTTCCACCTTGTACATGGAGAAATCATTCTTAATCATTTTAATCACTCTCAATCATTTTTCCACCTACTCTCAAGTCTTAGATGTCTAACCAGGAATTCCATTTGGGATTGAAAAAGTCAGAATTCTTTCCTAATTCCTGATTTGTTCATGGCAAATTCCAGGATGATCCAACATGTAAAGCTTGGCAAAGATTGAGTCATGTAGGGAGAGTATATAGGATGCAGCCCGGGAGCACTTAAAATTTGGTCATGAGGGGCCTACAAAGAATATCTAACAGGAAAAAAAGTGGGGGTTAAAGAAAAACCAGAGAAGAGTAGTCTCATGAAAGCCCAAAGAGATAAGGAATTATAGATTAGAGGGGGAAAAAAATAACAGGTGTAGAGAAATGTGTTTATTGGATTTGGAACAGAGAGCACCTTCACTGGTGTGATATGAAAGGAAGCATGAGTAGAATATATTTATTCACTAACTGATTCTTGATATCTGCACATATTTCTTTAAATATCTACTATGAGTGTTAGGGGATTCATAAGTGAGAAACAGGCCTGATACCTACTTTCATGGAGGCTTAGGAGGTAAGGCAGATAAAAAACCCAAACAGCAATTATAAAAGGAGGAACAACTTTGGAATGTTGGAGGGACATATAGAAGGCCATTATGTCTGGGACACAGTGACCACAATGGAAAAATTAAGAGACAATACATGCCAGATCACACAGGGCCTCATAGGCCATATGCTTAGGTATTCAAATTTTACCCCATAAGTAATGAAAAGACTTTAGAGAGTTGTTTTTTTTTTTACATGAACACAACATTACTTGTTTTTTTTTGAAGAGCAGATGAGAGGTGAGGAAGTGGAGACCACAAATATAGTCAACTTCCTTAAGATTTTGTGCTGAACATCAGAGAAATAAACATTTATCTGTTGCTTTCTATGAGTCAGGTAATGATCTCTACACATAACTAATTTAATACCTGCCATAAGCCAATGATGTAGGAGTTATTGTTGAACTTACTTCCCTTAAAGAGGAGTAAACTAAGGCATAGAAAGATCTAGAAAAAAGTGGATTTTTTTTACTTTGATATGAGAGGTAGAGCTTTTTATTTGCATAAGAATAAAAATGGAGAATATGACATAAGTGTAGGTAGGCTTATTGATCTGATAGAAGGTAGGCGTCTCCCCTCATGGTGTCAGTTTCTCAGTATTCATCAGAAGAGGAAGGAGGAGAGGGGAGGGGCGGGGGTAGAAAGTGAGTGGGCCAAAAGTAGGATAACCATATACTGGTAAATATTTAACAGCCTGTCTTCTTTAAAAGCTTATCTTTTATATCCATATCTATAATCTTCCTGGAGTTAATTTTTAGTATGACATGAAATAGGGATTAAATGCATTATTTTTATATGTGTGTTAAGAGTTCTGCTGAAAAACAGACCTAATAGAATCTCTCTCTCTCTCTCTCTCTCTCTATATATATATATATATATATATATATTATATATATTATATATATATATATATAAAAAAATATATATATATATAAAGCAAGAGGTGAGGTATATAGCTGATCACTCATAATAAATATCTTTATATATAATCTCTTTATGTATATATATGTCACCTCTCACCACATATACATTATATATAGATAAAGAGATTGTAAACATACCTATCCATCTACATGCACACAAAGAGATTTATTATGTGGGATCGGCTCATGCAGTTTGGAGGTTGATAAGTACTGTGATCTGCCAACTCCAAATTGAAGGCATGAGAAAGTGGTAGTACAATCCTAGTCTAAGCCTGAAAGCATGACAACCAGGGCTGTATGTCTTGGTCCAAGCATGAAAGCCCGAGGACTAGGAGTGCTGGTGTCCAAGGCAAGAGAAGATTGACACCTAGCTTCAGAATGGAGAGTAAATTTGCTCTTCCTCTGTTTTTTTTTTCTTTTCTATTCCAGCCATCAACTTAGTTTGGATATGATATCCATTCATATTGGTGGGGTCCATCTTTACTCAGTCTATCAATTCAAATGCTAATCTTTATTAGAAACACCCTCATAGACACACCCAGAAATAAAGCTTACCAGGTATCTGGGCATTCTTCAGCCTAGTCAGATTGACAGAAAAATTAACCATCGCAATATGCATATTCAATTATTTCAGTACTATTTATGAAAATTAACATACTTCTCTGAAAAACGTCAGTGTTCCTTTTGTCAATAAGTAGTTGATTTTAATGATGCTTGTTCTTTGACTCTTTAAACTCCATCGGTCAGTCGAAAACCTTTATTTTTCACCAAGATTTTAATGGCTACAATGAAGGCTTAAATAAAAACTTATGGGTCACTTTCACAGCTACCAGGAATTTTGATGAAGTCAAGTATAAATATCTATGTATTACCTGAGAATACGAATGCCAATTTCAATATCATGTATGGGGAAGAGGAGAGTGGGAAGGGAGCGGGGGGATCTCACCAACTGCTGTGTGCATGTATGTCACTATCACTATTTACTACATTATGATGTAAGACTATAATGCACCAATAAAAGTATAAAAAAGAAACAAAACAAAATATCTATGAATAAAATAGCAGGTCTTCCCCATAACCCTCTATAAATAGAGTGTGGACTACTTAGCAATTAGTATGAAGCACTGCCCAGATTTTCTTATAGGGCAGAAAGTCTTATTTCTCTGGCTTCTCTAGCCCTTAGCTGCCCTCCCTCCTCAGGTGAAGAGAGCCACCTCACCAAAGTCACATCCCCTTCTGGGGCAGCCTACATGAAATGACTCCCTACCTATCGAGACCTTGGAGTGAGTTGCTGAAGGTCTTAGGAGGCAGGGCCACTGAATTGATGAATGGAACTTTTCCAGTGTCTCCTTGTGGAAGTGCCATCCCTCTGGAAACTGAGACCTCTAAGCCTGCAGAGCCCTGAGTTGCTACAACAGAAAGTTTCTCCAACAAGTTAGGGAAGCTTCCTGAGGAGGTTGCTAGAGTACTGGTAAGCATGGCGGCTTCTGCTTCCACTTGTTGGTTCCTTGACCTGTGTGTCAAACCTATTAAGGATCTAGAACCATATAAAGGTCAATGATTTTAAGTACTTATATCCTAAGGATGGCATTTCCATCTTTGCAAGGTATGGCCCCTGATCTAACATTTTAGTGGAGCCTGCTTGGTGCAGTGTGTGGTGGCCAGTGGATTCATGTGCTAACCCCTATATCTCCTTTGCTTTGGGTGCCTTGGTATGAGGTAATGTTATGTGAGATGCTGGTCAAATACCAATATACCAGTGGGTCAAATACTCTCTAAGCCCTCAGGCCTGCAAACATAAGAGGCAAACCCCTATCTGGAATATTTGCATATTACTTGCAAAATGAATTGCTGCCTTTTCCAAAGTAGATGAGATCTAACACAGTCAACTTACTATCAACTTGAGGGTTGCTCTTTCTTCTTATACAATAAGCCACTCCAAAATTTAGACACTTAAATAACAATTTTAGAGTCTTGGTTAAGGATCCAGGAAGGACTCATTTGGACATCATGTCTTCTATCAAGGTGACATCAGCTGGGGTGTCTGAGGCTAGAGGATGCACTTCTAAGGTAGCTTCTTCATTCAGATGTTTGATGTTTCAGTGTACTTTGGTCTCTCTCTTTCTGCATAGATGTCTCATTCTTCCGTGCCTCTCTATATGGCTTGATCTTCTCATAGCATTGTGGCCTCAAGGCAGCCTGACTTTTTATTTGGTGTCTGTTTTCTCTCATACAAGAGTTCCAAAGGAGAACATTCTAAAAGGTCCAGAGGGCAGCTGCAATCTTACAACTTAGCATTGGAAGTCCCAGGATGTCTGTATATGTATTGTTTAAGTGAGACACTAAGGTTCAGCCTGGATTCAAGGGAAAGAAGAAATAGAGTCCACTTCTTGATGGGAGAATGGCATGGGTATACAAGGAAGGAAAAATTGGTGGTGGCCAATTGGAAACAGGCTACCACCAACAGTCTCACTGAGAATGCTGAAACAGGGACTCAGGATTGATCTCTGTTGTAGGTAGATGGGATATTTAGCAGCAGAAGTAGCTAGATTACAGAAGCTAGATCAGCCTTGGTAAGTGGGAGCCTATACTGGTGGACCCATGCATAGCCTCCATTCCTGATATCATGGTTACTTTGTTTATGTGTTGCAGGCACAGAAAGACAGAAGACAAGGACAGAAGCTGACTGATATCAGCCTGGGTATTTAGAGAATTTTATGTTGTGGATGTTCTCTGGTAGGGATCGTATGTATAATAGCTTCAGACTTTGAATCCACTTCCATATGTACTACCATATGCTCCTATAATAGACTTCTTTGGCTCCAAACTTACAGCCTTTCTCCTTTCAGGAAATTGACTAGTTGTGCTAAGATATTCCTCAATGTCCACTCCTTTTTTCACCTCAAGTAGATGAAGAAATGTGCCACTCAAGTTCTACAAACTTGGTAGGAGTTCCTCTCACCACTCTCTTTCAGGGCCACATTGAATAGGGATTTAATTTAGCCACTGTTCTCTTTGACTTACACACAATACTGAGCTAACCCATTCATGAACTAAAGCACTGGATTTTTCTTCTTCATGTATTAAGGTTTTCTAGAGACACAGAACCAACAGGATAAACACACATACACACACACACATATATATATATATGTATACATACATACACATATAAATTTATATAATATAATTTAGTAAGTATAATATAAAATTCATATATAATTATATTCTATATATGTAAATTATATTTATAAATATATTTACTTATAGGGGTGTATATATGCAAATTATACTTATAAATATATATTTACTTAAAAGGAATTGACTCACACAATTATGGAGGTTGGCAAGTCCCAAATATGCAAAGCCCATGTTCCAGCTTGAGTCTTAAAGCCAACGTGCTTCCATAGAATCAGGAAGAGCTGCTTTTCTAGTTCTAAGACTGTCAGGCAAGAGAATTCTCTTTCATTTGGAAGAGGGTCAGCAATTTGTTCTATTCAGACCTTCAACTGACTGAATGAGGCTTACCCACATTACAGAGATGATTACAATCATCTTCACTTAATCTACTAACTTAAATGTTAATCTCATCCAAAAATACCTTACAGAATTACCCAGAATAATAATTGAACAAATATCTGGGCTCTCTGTGGCCCAGTCACACTGACACATAAAATTAACCATCACAAGGCATTTATTCACACCTCATTCAACTATACTTAATCTTCAAATAAAGACAATAACAATAAAAAATAAACAAATACTGAAATAATTATCTTGTGTTCAGCCCCAAATGCACTAACTCCTTCCCCCAAAGAGGAGTTAAAGTCCTTGAGTGATGTTTACTCTTCTTGATATTCTATAACTTAAATACTATGACATAAAATTAATACTTACATATTATGATATTCAGTCCACACATCTTATATAAGGGGATGAAAGAGGGATGAAGACAAATTTTATATACATACACAAACATATTTGTAACAAAATAGGGGAATATTAATGACAATATAGTCATCTTTTTGCAGCTGGTTACTAGTAGCTGGTATTTATAACTACCTTCCTCTACTACTCATTCTGTATTGTATTTGCCTTCAGCAAGTGTATCATCTGATCCTGGTGGAGTCACTCAAACCTTCATTCTGGAAGGGTCTGGAGCATTAGCAGTCTTATCTGAATTGAGTAGTTGTAGTTTTCTCATGACTTTAGTCACAGGGCACAATAACCCTAAGAAATGATGTCTCGATCAACATTCTCACTGCTGGATCCAATAAGTCTACCACACAACTTAGAGGAAGGAAGATTTATTTGCTCACGGTTTTTTGGAGATGTCTGCAGAGCTCAGGGCATGGCGGAGGGAGGGAGAGCACTAGACTCTGCTTTCACATCATGGGGGCCAGAAGCAGAGAGAAAGTAGGGGTGGGGGAGAGAACCATATATAATTCCCTAGGCCACAAGCAAGCTCTGCTTCTAACATTGCTACCTTGTTTCTGTGAGGGCTGGTTGGACATTCTAAATCCAAACCATTACAGATGCCCTAAGGGATCTTCTATATTCCAGACATATTATTTACTATTTCTATTGTAGCACAGTACTCCAACTTCCCCCTTTGTAGTCAGGATTGACTATTTTAGTCAGCACAGTACCTGCCTTTTTTGCCCAAAGTGGTCAGGTGGCAGTCCAATGCTCATTGGAATCATTGTTGTGTCTCCTGGTGGAAGTATTCCTTCTTTTGGAACTAAGACCTCAGGTCAGTAGAAAATAAGGTTGCAGGAACAGGAAGAGAAATTTTGGTACTGGCTCACTAGGGGTAATGGTGAATGGTGCCACTCCCAGTTCTACTCCTTAATTTCTGTCCTTATTAATCCTGGCTATGGAAGAAATATTACCATACATTGGATATAAATTCAGAACATACCCTCCTAGAGAATCTTGTCCCAGCCCTGTAAGGTACTGCCAGCTAGATGGCACCTTTAAGAGGCCATTCTGCTGAGCCAACTGCTTCAGGATAGTGGGAAACATGAATTCCATAATAATAGACCCAAAGGCACACTTCTTTGGCTGTGAAGTGAGTTAACTGATCAGATGCAGTGCTGTGCGGAATACTGTTGCAGTGGATAAGGCATTATGTAAGCCTATGGATGGTATTTGGCAGAAGCATTGTGTTCAGGGAAGGCAAATCAATATTAAGTGTCTATTCCAGTAACAACAAAATGCTGTGCTTTCCATGGTTGATGTGGTCCAATTTAATCAACTTGCCACCAAATAGCTGGCTAATCATTCAGGGATATCCAGAGGACTCAGTTTTGGTCTTTGCTGCTGGTGGTTTGGGCACTCAGCAGGGCCATAATCAGGTCAGCCTCCGTGAGTGAAAGTCCAAGTTGCTGAGCCCATGTATAACTTCCAACCCTAACAATTTGGTCACTTAATTCATGAGCCAATTGGGTAATGACACAGATGTCTAGGGAGAGAATGACTTGTATCCAGAGAATGCTTTATCCTGTCCACTTGATTTTTATTACTTGGTGCTGGGGATTGAACCCAGGGTCTCATGCATTCTAACCATATGCTCTACTACTGAGTCACAACCCTAATGTACTGGATTATTCAGATCCTCCTCTGCTGAGGTCACTATTTGATGCACACAGGGCATATGTATCTTATTCTTTCGCCCATTTAGAGAGATCTATCCACATGCTTCCCCAAATTCCCTCATCACTCATTTTCCAATCATCTTCCTTCCAAGTCTCTAACTATCCAGGAAAACAAAAGATCACAGCCCACGAACTGGTATCTAATCAAGTGTCTGACCATTTCTTCTTTTAAGCAGTGAACAACCAGGTGCATTGCTCAGATTTCTGCCCATTGGAAATATTTCACTTCAGTCATTCTTCATGCATGTCCCCAAAAGGGTCTCTAGTTTTGTAACTGTCCATTTTCAGGTTGTGCCTGTTATCGTGTAGAACCCCCTGAAAACCAGTCCCCTGTTGTCTCTTCTGCCACAAGTAACTTCTCATGAGGCCATAGTTTGGGCTGTGGAGAAAAAGTAATGTAGGAGGAATGGGAACCATGGGTATTTGGGTCAATTCTTCATGCAACTTGTGTCTCTATGGCCTTGTTGGGTTCCATCACATATATAGCTCTTGTATTTTGTGACTGATTACTGCTTCACATCCCTAACTTTGTGGCTTGGTGAGTCAGATAACACCTAGTTAATGATGGGCAACTTGGGCTGCATAATAAGTTTGTGACATATAGGTGATCTGTTTCTATTAAGGGTCAGTAGCAGACAGAGGTATATTTTTTGAGAGAGTATTTATCCACAGAGGAAGGACTTTGCACTAAAATCCTAAAGACCTGTGTTGTCATTCATGTATTGGGGCCTGAAAAAGGTTTAAAACAACATCGCTATCTGCCATTGCCACTTCAAGCACAATTTGATCTGCTGATTCTTATGGTCCAAGTGCTACATAGCTTGGTTGGCAGCCTGGACCTATTGCAGAGACTTCTCTTATTCTGGGCCCTACTCAAAACCAGCTGCTTCTTGGGTCACTCATTAAATGGGCCAGTATAACACAGCCAAATGAGCAATATGTTGTCTTTGAAGTTTTCAGAGGCTCACTAGGCATTTTTTTTTCTTTTTTTGGTTGAAGGAATAGCCAGGTGCAATTGCTTGTCCTTCACTGTGGAAGGGGTATCTTGACATGCCCCTCACTTCTGTACCCCTAGAAATTTCACTGAGGTAGATAGCCCATGAATTTTTTTGTTTTGTTTTTGGTACAGGGGATTGAATCCAGAGGTATTCTACTTCTGAACTACACCCCCAGCCCCAGTCCATTTTTCATTTCAAAACGGGGTCTTGCTAGGTTGCTGAGAGTCTCCTTATGCTGCTGAGGTTGTCCTTGAACCTGCGATCCTCGTCTCAGCCTTCCAAGTACTGGGATTACAGGCATGCGCCACCATGCCTTGTTTGGTAAGTGTAATTAAGAATGAGCTTTTGACTTGGTAGTGGTGGCACTCACATTTAATTCCAGTATTTGGGAGGCTGAGACAGGAGGATTGGAGGTTCGTGGCCAGCCTCAGCAACTTAGTGAGACCATGTTTCAAAATAAAAAATAAAATGGGATTGGGGATGTAGCTCAGAGGTAGAATGCCCCTGGTTTCTAGAGCCTTTTTTTTTTTTTGATACTGAGGATTGAGCCCAAGGGCTTCTACCTCTGAGCTACACTCCCAGTCCTATTTATTTATTTATTTATTTATTTATTTTTAATTTTATTAGTGCATTGCAATCATACATCTTGAAGGATTCCAGGGTGGTTGACATATACATGCACTCATCGGTCATAGCCCTCCCCCAATTCCCACTCCCCTCCCTCCTTCCCATTTTCAGCATAGTAGTTGACTTTGATATCTTTGTGTAAGTCCATCTTGTGTACCAATTTGTTTCCTTCTCCTTCCCTCCCTTTTCCCCCAGTTATTCATCTGTGCTTTTTTCTCTTTGTATGAAGTCCCTCCTGTATGGGGTCGTGGCTCATCCTCCCCTGACCTCAGTACTGGGGTACTCCGGGGTGTCCCCAGCTCAGGGGGTCTCTGGGGGCGGGGCCGAGGGTTCGCCCAGCTTGCGTCCCCAGTGCAGGGTGGTCTCTGGGGCGGGGCCGGGGGCTGACCTGCCCGTGTTCTCAGTGCTGGGCCACTGGGGGGGGCATGTCTCATCTACCTATGTCCTCAGTTCTGGGGTGTTCCAGGACCGTGTTGGGCTGCTCATGGGGGGCCGTGGCTTGTGCCTCGTGTTCTCAGAGTTGGGCTGCTCCTGTGTATGGCCACCTCTTCTTTGTTTCTCCTCATCGCACTCGTTGGGGGAGCAGAGGCCCATGGCCCACCTCTTGAAACCATCATCGTTGTAGGTGCAGGTCTGGATTGACTTGGGCTTCATCATGTTCCGGAGTTAATCGGTTTCAATGGTGGTCTATAGTCACTGTTTTCACAAGGCTCTGCTGTCTCTTTGCTGTTCGTCTCCGGGAGTCGTGGTGTAGGCGTGGCCCCGCATAGATGGCTCCTTTGCCTCCGCTCTACACTTACCAGGTGAAATGCGTGGAGTTCTGTTTAGTCCCTTGCTCTGTCTGCTGCCTCGAACTCTGCTGCTCTTTGGCTTTCTTTTTGTTGAGTTTTGGCTGCCCTACTTTTCTTGCCAAGAAGCAGTCTTCCTGCCGGCTGAGTTCTGAGTTTCAGAGTGCCGGTGACAAGCTGCCTCCCTTTATCTCACTCACCCGTGTTCTCGTTGCTGGGTGGCTCTGGGGAGCCATGCCATGTCCGTCCATGTCCTCAGTGCTGTGGTGTTCTGCGCTGGTGCTAGGCTACTCCAGGGGGCTGTGTTTCACTCGCTCATTTTCTCGGTGTTGGGGTGCTCCTGTGCTTGGCTGCCTCATCTATGTCTCTCCACGTTGCTTTCTTTGTGGGGGCTGAGGCTCGCATCCCAACTTTTGCAGTTGTCACCATTGTAGGTGTGGATCTGGTTCGACTTGGGTTTCATCATGGTCCAATGTCGACTGTTTTCGATGGTGGACTATAATCGCTGGTTTCACAAGAAGCAGCTGTTTCTTTGCTGGAGGATTCCGTGGGCCACGGTGCTGGCGTGGCTCAGCCAAGATGGTGCCTTTGTCTCCGCTCTCTGCTTACCAGGTGAGATGCTTTGAGCTCCCTACCGACCTCCCTCTTTCCACTGCCTCGCATTCCGCTGCACATTGACTCTCATTGTTTTGTTGAGTTTTGACTGTCTTCTTTTCTTGTCATGAAGCAGTCTTCCTGCTGGCCGAGCTCCGACTCTCGGAATGCTGGCGACATGCTGCCTCTCGCTATCCCGCCATCTTGATTCCTCCTTATGAATTTTTGTTGAATTTATTTCTTACCCTCTGAGACTAAAATGTCTTTGCTAAGTCTAGAGTAGTTATTACTTCTTTCTCCTTAGGTCCAGTCAGCATAATGTCATTAATGTAATGGCTCTGTGTGATATTCTGTGGAAGGGGAGGGTGATCAAAATTTCTGTGAACCAAATTATAACATGGCACTGGAGAGTTGATAAACTCCTGGAGGGTGGAGGGTGAAGATGCATTGCTGGCCTTACAACTGAAAGCAAATTGCTTCGGATGGTCTTTTCTAACAGATATCAAGAAAAATGCATTTGCCAGATCAACAGCTACATACCCGTTACCAGGGGATGTGTTAATCTGTTCAAGTTACAAAACTATATCTGGTATAGCAGCTATAACTGGAGTCACTGAATTAAGCTTGCAGTGATCCACCATCATTCCCCAACACCCATCTGTCTGTTGCACAGGCCAAATAGCCAATTTGATTGGGGATGTGGTAGGAATCATCACCCCTGCATCTTCCAAGTTCTTGATGGTGACACGATCTATGCAGTCCCTCCAAGAATGTGCCACTGCTTTTGGTTTCCTATTTTTCTGAGTAGAAACAGTTCTAGTTGTTTCCAGTTGGCCTTTCCCACCATAGTAGCTTTTGCTCCATAAGTCAGTAAACCAATATGGCGACCCTACCAGCTACTGTATGTCTAATTCAACTATGTGTTCTGGAACTGGAGAAAAAATCACTGTACAGGATCAGCAGTACACAGGGCCTGTGTGAGGTGGACCTGAGCTAAAATTCCATTAATTACCTGACCTCTATAAGCCCCTACTGTGACTGGTGGGCTGCTGTGATGTTTGGGGTCTCCTGGGGTTAGTGTCAGTTCAGAGCCAGTTCCAGTGGCCCCAAGAGGTCTTATTATTTCTTGAACCTTCTGGTCTTGTTCATAATGTACTACTTGTCTGCTGCCGGTCCATCTGAATTTATAATTTTATGGGTCTGACAGCTCTTGATTGGTATTTCTTGGCCAATTGTTCTTTCGATGTCCCAGGAGCAAGCTCTCCTTCTCTACTAGGGTTCAGTAGAACAGAAGAATTTGTTGATTGTAGGTAGGAGAGTTCTCCACTGCAGGAGGCATGATCTTGTTCTCTTACTAGCCTTTGTCATAAACTTCATGTAACATCTTTCCCTACCTAATAATACCTCCAATGCGATAGTGACTGCTGGTCATATGATTCAATAAGCAGGACCATTTTCTCCAGAATTTGGGCCTCAAGTACCCCAGAAAATGGGTAGAAGCAGTATCCTAGGTATGAAATATGCTGCCTCCAGAAACTGAGCAAGCCAATTAATTATGTGGTGTTTTCTTCTTAGTGGGAGGAATAAAGTATAGTCATCAGTTCTTTACTTTAGAGGTAATATCATGGCATGCTCCAGGTCACTAATGCCCTAAAAAATTTATTGATGTGACAGGCCCCAGAATTTATCTCCTACTCTCTGATGTTCTGAGGCATACCCAGGTGATCCAGGTATATATATATATATATATATATATAAAATTTACAGTTATCCATTCTAAGTAAATTTGAAGTCTTTGTGATCCTTTTTTTCCCTGGGAAATTGTGCATTTCCCTGATCAGTTGTCCTAGGAACATTTATGGATTATTCTTTCATATTGCTACTTATTAAAAGTATTCCTTTATAGGTGTGTGAGTCTGATTTGGAATCTTTATTTTGATATATTCATCTATTTGCCTATTTTGGGGTCAGGGCCTTACTTGTTGAATTTCTATAACATTACTTTGAGCTTTGATACCTGGTAAGCCATGTTTTACCACATCATTCTTTTTTTAGACAAATTTTTGGTTTCTTATTACACAAACACATTAATGTTAGTTCGTGAGATCCCATAAAATAAAGCCATGTAGAATTTTTACTGGGATTGAATTAAATTAATTATTTTTTTAATGAACATCCAGTAAATCTTTATTTTAACTAGCACCAGGATTTTACGTACATTATGGGAGAAATAAAAGGGCCATTGAGGCAAGAGGTGAGTGGAATTTGTACCTGCAAATTTCAGTGGGCATCCTGCAAGGTCCAAGGCCAGAAAACGTGGCCCAGGGCATGATCGGCCAGCCATCAGTCAAGCCAGGGTGGGAGGCTGAGGGTTCATGCAGATCATATCTATTGTCCACACTGTGGAGTTTCAATTGAGGTGGTTTTTTTTTGCGGTACTGGGGATCAAACCCAGGGGCATTCTACCTCCAGGCTACACTTCCAGCCCTATTTTTTATTCTTTATTTTGAAACAGGGTCTCACTAAGTTGTGGAGGGCCTCACTAAGTAGCTGAGGCTAGCTGCAAACACAGATCCTCCGGTCTCAGCCTCCCAAGTACTGGGATTACAAGCGTGCACCACTGCACCCGGCTGAGGTGTGGTTTTGATGAGACTCTGGACTTGGGCCTGGGTCCAGGGGTGGGGAAGCCAAACCAAAAGTTCTTTCTGCTCATGGGACCTGCAGGGTCCAAGAACGCCACAGGGCTTAGAGTGGTACTGGCACCCAGTTAGGTGCTGTCCCCAGAGCCAGTCATTCTGGGGACAAGTCCAAGTCCAGAGGTTGAGGCTGCGGCAGAGTGCGAGGCACCTGGTTTCTCAACACAGGCTGGCTGGGTGTTCATTGGTGTGCCACCTGTGGACCATGGTGACACAACACACACAGGTACTGCCTGTGCTATGCTGCCACATCAGGGTGGGGGGCTAGGAGACTTTAGGTCAATAACTGGGTGCTGTGAAGAGAGAGAGTTGGCCGGGCGTGGTGGCGCACGCTTGTAATCCCAGTACTTTGGGAGGTGGAGACCGGAGGATTCGGGTTCGCGGCCAGCCTCAGCTCTCGCTCTCTTTCTCCCTCTCTCTCTCTCTCTCTCTCTCTCTCTCTCTCTACCTAGTGAGGCCCTCTGCAACTTCGTGAGACCTGGTTTCAAAATAAAGCATAAAAAATTAGGGCCGGGGGCGTAGCGCGGAGGTAGAACGCCCCTGCGTTCAATCCCCGGTACCGCAAAAAAAAAAAAAAGAGAGAGAGAGAGAGAGAGTTGTCCTGATGCTAGGTGGTAGGAGAGTTTTGGTCATTAACTTTGCCACGTGTGGTCATTGATGATGTCACACCCTCACACATCTTTCCCATGCTTTGCTGCCTCATGGGGGTGGGGAGCCAGTAGAGGCTAGGTCAATAACCGATGCTGGGGTCCTCCCAGTACTACAAAGAGGGAGAGTTGTTCTCATGCTGGATAGTAGGAGACTTTAGGTCCGCAGCCAGTGCTGGGGTTGCCGGGTACAGCAAACAGAGAACTTGTTCTTTTTGTGCCTGTGAGAAACCCTCAGGGTGGGCTGGTGGGTGGTGCCTGTATTGCCAGGATGGTGGAGAGCTGCGGTTGGTCCCTGCACTGACTGTGCCTGCAAACCGGTGAACTCATGGGCTGAGGTAACACTGCCACTGGCTGCTAGGTTTCTGGAGTCAGGAAGCCCCCCGTGATCTGTGCTGTAGATGTCATTGCACACAGGGGGAGACTGCAAGGTGACAGCCATGGGTGGAGGGGTGGTGTCCATAGGTTTAGGGTCAGTGGGGACTGGCTGGATGGGGCAGGCAAGGCCCTGGCTGCTGGTATGGAGGCCGGTGTGATGTCCATGATGATTAAAACAAGTGGGGCACTGGGGAGGGCGGCTCTTGGCAGCTGCCCCCCAGGGTCCTATTGTGAGCTAAACAGTGGTTTCCAGGACACGGGGAAGGTTAGAACTTGGGGTGGGGTGTAGGTGGGCTGCTGGAGGGAAATGAGCAAGAGCTCGCACTGGACACTGGGGAGATCCAAACACAGCAGCCTGAGACAGTGGAATGGTGTCCATGTCCGTGTCCTCGGGGTGTGAAATTGGCCAGGTCAGGCATGCAGATGGGTGGGCTGCTGAGGTAGGGGAGACTGTGGAGGAAGGCATGTGTGTGGGGAGGTTAGCAGGGTTGCTGGTGGAAGGGACTCAAGGAGGGGTGGAGACAGAAAGAGGGGGAGGAGGATCAATGCACATTAAGGTTGGGGATTCGCTACTGGAGGAGGTTGGAGGATAGGTGTGGGGGGAGGTAGAAGATGGGACAGGATCGGGGGTTCAGCAGCCTGGTTTGTCAAAGCAGGGGTGGGAGCAATAGCAGGGATTTCCAGAGAGCTGGGGTGGGGGCAGGGAGTCTGCAGCGTGGGCCATCAGTGAGGAAACGCAAGGGAAAGGCTGATAGGCAGTTTCCAACCCCTCCCACTCCTCTCTGACATGCCCACATCTTCCTCCATCTCCAGGCAGGGAAGCTTAGGAGTCAGGGGCTGGTAACCTCCACCCTATACTAATCACACAGGAAACACTGCCGGAATCACCTTTGTACCTTTGCAGGTGGCTTTGTCCCTGTGTCTGGTGGCTGTCAGTGGATGACAGCTTCCTGTAGAACCAGATGAAGGCTGGCCCCATACCTCCTTCCCTGACCCTTGGGAGCCAAGATCTTTGTCTATTGCCAAGCAGGGAAGTTTAGTAGGTGGGGGCCTGTTACCTCAACCCCACAGTAGGTGCAAGGGGGACACCTCAGTTATGTCCAGTGTCTTTTTGCAGGGCCTGTATCTGAAAGCTGTTGGTGGAGGACAGTTTGCTGCTGGACTCCAAAGCTGCTCAGCTTGCACCTCCTTCTGTGACCCCTGGGAGCCGGGAGAGGTGGACACTTGGTGGGCAGTTCTTTCTCTATCCCTCCCTGAGGCTCTTCCTGGGCCCCCACCTCTACTTCCCCTGGGCTAGGAAGAGGGAGGTGACTGGTTGGCAAGGGACCGCAGCCTGGTTTACCTCCAGGGGTGGTGAAGGCAGGAGACTGCATCTGGGCTGGAGAGGCATCCTGAGGGGTTTGGAAGGTCCCAATAGGCAGGAGTTGCTCGTGGACACCTCAGGCTTCATCTGCGGGATCTCTAAACATATCTCTGGTCAGGACCTCCAGAGTGGGGTGTATAGGTGGCAGGAGAGGGTTTCTGCTAAAGCCAGCTTGAATAGGCATGATGCAGGGGAGCCTGCTGGCAGGGTAGATGGCTGGAACCTGAAGGGAGTCAGAGAGGTGCTCCCACTCAGCTGTGGGATGCTCCTGCTCAGCAGCGGGAGCAGGGTGGGACAGAAGACAGGGCATGTTACTGGGCCTGCGACCTTGGCCAGCAAGAAAGTCGCCCATTCAGAGCACTGTGGGTCATATCCAAGGAGAGGAAGAAACGGAGAGACAGAGAGAGCTCTCCTTGATCCCACTCCTTGGAGACCAAGTGCACTGTGTGCAGCTGGCCCTTTGTGACATCATTGAGATGCATGATGTGGGCAGGGCACATGGAGCACAGGAGCGAGGGGAGGGGTGGCACACAGAGGCTCGGGCAGAGTGGAGGTTACAGGGCTCCGCCAGCAGCTCCTGGCAGGTGCTCCAACGCATGGGCTACTCTGTGGGGACTCTTTTTTTTGTGGTACCAGGGATTGAACCCAGGGGTGTTCTACCTCCGAGCTACACCCCCAGCCCTATTTTTTATCCTTTATTTTGAAACCGGGTTTCACAAAGTTGCGGAGGGCCTCACTAAGTAGCTGAGGCTGGCCGCGAACCCGGATCCTCCGGTCTCCACCTCCCAAGTACTGGGACTACAAGCGTGTGCCACCACGCCCAGCTCTGTGGGAACTCTTAGGGCTGCGTGCAGGATCCAGGAGAACTCTTGGGTCCAGGCACTGGTTCCAGTCTCCTAGGTGCATGGCTTACGCAGCCTATTTGGCGCTAAGTGTCTGTGTGTCACCAGTCCTCCCTTCAGGGTCACCAGGCGTGGATTGGGGACAGATCATGCCTTAAGCTTACTGGGAGGGCATGGTGGGCTTGTCAGTCCCTCTTGTGGCCTCTGCCATGCCTCCATGCCATCTGCATCACCCCGCGCCTTCGCTTTGAACCCCTGGTTCTGCCAGCCGTGCCTGGGTAGTCTGACTACATGGCATGGTGCCCAATCTACTGGTGTGAGATGTGTGTTGAAGTCTTCCAGGGTTATTGTGTTGGGGTCTATTTGGGTCTTTAAGTCAAGAAGTTTGTTTTACATATGTAGGTATGCCAATACTAGGGGCATAAATATTTACTGTGGTTATGTCTTCTTTGGTTGGTTCCTTTTATCACTAAGAAGTGACTCTCTTTGTCTCTTCTGACAAACTTTATCTTAAAGTCTTTTGTATTAGACATGAGGGTAGCTAGCCCTGCCTACTTTTGCATGAAATATCTTTTTACATTCTTTCACCTTCAGCTTGTGAATTTTTATGCCTATAAGGTTTGTTTCTTGTAGGCAGCATATAGTTGGATTATGAGTTTTAATCCAATTTGTCAATCTAGGTCTTTTAATTGGGGAGTTAAGACCATTGATGTTCAGGGTTGTTATAGACAGATGATGTTTATTTCCTGTCATTTTGAGTTATGTTTTCTGTTTGACACAATATAGTTATCCTTTGCTTAGTTGCTCATCTGATGGTATTCTTCCCTTCCCTGGTCCTAATGTTTATTTTTCATTTCTTCTTTGTGATTAATTTCATTTTTTATACTTTTATTGGTGCACTATAGTCTTATTTTCTAACATTATAATGTTCATAGTGATAGTGACATACATGTTCACGGCAGTTGGTGAGTTTTCACCTGGCTTCATGATCCATTTCTTGGAGTGTTTATTTTCTTGAGTGTTGGTTTGGTCATCATGAATTCTTTTAGCTTCTGTTTCTCATGGAAGTTTTTTTAAATTTATTTTTTAATTTAATTTTATTGGTACATTGTAAACATACATTTTGATGGGTTTCAGGGTGATAGAAGTATACATGCACACATCAGTTAATTAGCCCTCCCCAATTCCCTCCCCCTTCCCTCCTTCTCTTGCTTAGCATAGTAGTTGACTTTGATAAATTTGTGTATGTACATCCTGTGCATTAGGGTATTTCCCTCTTCCCCCTCCCATTTCTCTCAGGCCACCTTCTTTACTCATCAAAGTTTTTCTCTGTCTTTTTCTAGAGTCCCTCCTATGCCCTATTCTCCCTAGCTTCCACATATTAGGGAGAGCATACGACTTTTCACTTTTTGTGACTGACTAATCTCACTAAGCATAATGTTCTCTAATTCCACCCATTTCCCTGCAAATGATATAATTTTGTTCTTCTTTATGGATGTATAAAATTCCATCGTATACATATCCCATAGTTTTGTAATCCATTCATCTGTTGATGGACATTTTGGCTGGTTCCATAGTTTGGCAATTGTGAATTGTGCAGCTATAAACATAGATATGCATGCATTAGTCTGGTAATTTGGTTTTGATTCTTTTGGGTAGATACCTAGAAGTGGTATTGCTAGGTCTTATGGTAGGTTCATTCCCAGTCTTCTGAGGATCCTCCACACTGTTTTCCAAAGTGGTTGCACTAATTTGCAATCCCACCATCAGTGTATTAGAGTTCCTACTTCTCCACATCCTCGCCAGCATTTGTTATTGTTTGTGTTTTTAGTGATTGCCATTCTAATTGGGGTTAGGTGAAATCTAAGAGTAGTTTTGATTTGCATCTCTCTGATTGCTAATATGTTGAACCCTTTTTCATACATTTCTTGGCCATTTGTATTTCTTTTTCTGTGAAGTACCTCTTCAGTTCACTTGCCCATTTTTTGATTGGGTTTTTTTTTTTTAGCAGTGAGTTTCTTGAATTCTCTGTATATTCCAAATATTAGTCCTCTATCAGAGGAGTAGCTGGCAAAAATCTCCCATTCTGTTGGCTCTCTGTTGAGGTTCTTGATAGTTTCCTTTGCTGAACAGAAGCTCGTCAGTTTAATGCAATCACATGTATTGATCCTCTTTTTATTTTTATTTATTTATTTATTTATTTATCTATTTATTTATTTATTTTTGCGGTACTGGGGATTGAACGCAGGGGCGTTCTACCTCCATGCTACACCCCTGGCCCTATTTTTTTTATGCTTTATTTTTGAAACCGGGTCTCACGAAGTTGCGGAGGGCCTCACTAGGAAG